>JAOCNA010000002.1:6814695-6835644 GCA_026546675.1 Papilio helenus
GTTTTTACGCGATTTGGTTCCCGAGTTTTTAAACTTGTCAGTGGCTAAATACACTTAAGTGTGAAAGCCAAGAAGAAAAGAAAAAAAAAATTACAGGTTTGTTATTCTTTTGCATTTTGATAGGTATAAACAATTTATGAACAAATCGTCGTGAAACAAAGACAGTACAAATCAGCAAATTTACAGAAGCGCAGTTTATAGTTCTCAAATTACAGTACAACGGCGAATATTGACGAAGTATTTGATACGCCGTTTTACAGCTTTTAAAATTGTAATTGAACAATTAATAAATATATTTTGTATGAAAAGATACTAATACATAAAAAAGAATAGAAAACTAAAAGAGCGAGAAGAGCCCAATTTTGTTTTACGTAGACGTTCTGCAATTTTTTAGGATTACAAAATCGTTTTATTTTAAAGGAAGAACAAAACGCGAGTTCAAGCGCCAACTACGACGTGGAGATTATTCACTCCTCGGAGGCGCACGCGGGGCTGCGCGCGGCGCAGACTGCCGCTGAGGCACTGGAATCTGTAAGATGTACACAAAATTGACACACGTACATTTGTTGTACACCCTCAAGAATGAGAAAAAGACGAACAAAATCAATACTCGTCAATTCCGTTAGTGTAAATTAGCACGGCCATCGACAAGGAGGTGGGGGCAATTACCTATTTCTATAAAATCGAATGTAGATAAATTAACTATTTTGAAATACCAAGATGATTAAAATCTCTATGAATAACTCTAAAACTACTCCTTAAATTTTCATTAAAAAATTGAACTACATGTTGATAAGTATTTCCGTTGGTATCAAAATAATAATTTTATAGCTAGCCTGGCCCGCGACGCCTTTGATTAGTATGAGAAATATACACTAACATTGTTAAGTTACCATTAAAGCAATCAATTGTAGAGAGTAATGCCTAGTTCATACTTTGCTAGTACAGTTGGACATTAGCGCAGGCCAGGCATGGATTGTATGCAGTCATTGGCGTTCGTTAGTGTTCACATGCCAGTTGTATGTTAGTTCAGTTATATAGTGCTACTGGCCACGTGAGTCGTTTACAAAGCAACAGGAATAAAAGGAATAAAAAAACTATATAGTGTAACTGTGCAGGTGGTGCTGCGGTGGTGGACGCCGCGCGGCGCGGAGGGCGGGGCGAGCGGCTGCAGCGGGCCGCTGTGGCGCGTCACGCCCGCAGACGTGGCGTCGCGCCCCTCCGCCTGCCTCGTCAACTTCCTGCTCAACGGACGCTCCGTCACGCTCGAGGTGCCGCGGTGAGCACACACACATACAAGCACTATCACATATACTAATAAAAAGAAAAATAAAACCCATAATATTCCTACACACATCACCAGTCTGATTTTTTTGGAAAGTACGAAGTTAAACACTAGTTTTATCTTTATCTATACATGTAATATTGGAGTGTCTATATGTTATTGACAAAAAAATCACATTTCTTACACATGAAGTATTTGTGATGTGTAACGAAACACCGATTTTTATTTTTTTTTGTCTGATCCATAATAGATAGCATACTTCCATGGATAATAATTATAGGCCATTCTCCTAATCAAAATCTCCTTCACCTATCAAAGTCTAGTCTAGATTTTGTCTAATTAAAAAATATATTCTAACTAAACAGGATCTAGCAGAATGAATTTCATGCTTGATAGAATCTAATATGTTTGTATTAGGCTTAAGTGATTTTTTATGTTATCAATCAATATGAGTTCTAGGTAGCACAGCAGTATTAAAATAATCGGAGTGTTGTGCAGCAAGGGCGGTTATTTCAACCAAGACATTTATTATTACTTATGCAGAAATTAGCTGATAGACGTTGACGTCACGTATTAACTAACGAACTTTATGCGTGCGGCTTATAACGTCCATTTACATATTTAAAATGTTTTTTTTTAAATTTCGCTAGTTCCATTTTAGATTTTTTCTCATACTTATTAGCTTATACTATATTGTATTGTATGATCACTGCCAATCGTATATTAGCTAGTAGCAGTATTTTAAACGGTCAAACAAGGGTTAAACTGTTCAATTTTAGTTTATAATCTTTGGTTATCACTGCTCCTTCAACTTCAAATCACAGATAAAAATTCGGCAATGAAAATACGATTTTTTCCCCAATATTATTCCGTCTGCAAAACCTTCTAGAAGTAACTACTAAAAAATATCAATACTTAATTTCATGAATTTTTTCTCATATTTATATATTTTTTACAATAAAATAGTAAATCATTAACATATCGCACGAATATTGTGTTCTAAATCATACTTAGCGCGTAAGAAACATATAATATACTTATAAAATTAAATTGCATAGTTATGTACCAATTATTTTAGAGCTTTCGTAACGAATTCAATGAAATCAAAGGTGACTGGGTTTTTTTTTTCACGTTAAAATCAAAGTTATGGTTTAAATTAACTGTTGTACAGATAATTGTGTAATAAAGATTATAAAAATCGATGTTTTTTTGTTTCATCAGCCAAATTAAAATAAATACAGTACGCTTTTCTTTCGAAAATACAGAGAATATAAGATGGCTTATATAGATGAATAATTAGTATTTTTGTATGTAACAAACAAATACGCAATAATTGCTGAACCGATTACAAAAAATCCTTTACCATTACAAAGGTACATCATTGAGCATCATAGGCTAGATTTATTACTTTACTAGCTTTCGCCGGCGACTGCGTCCGCGTGGAATTAAAGAATAAACAAAAGTAAATAGCCTATGTGTTCTAGACTATCCTCTACATCTATGCCAAACTCCACTGAGATCCGTTCAATAGTTTATACTACAAACTCTAACATCCATCCATCCAAACGCATTTACATTTTTTAATACCGCACGGTAGTCGCAAGTAGTCTATAAATCTATATCTATACTAATGTTATAAAGAGGAAAGATTTGGATTTTTGTATGTATTGAAGTAACTCAAAAACTACTGGGCCGATTTCAAAAATTCTTACACCTTTAAAAAGCTACGTTATCAGTGAGTAACATAGGCTGTTTTTTTTAATTTCACGCGGGCGAAGTCGCGAGCAACAGCTAGTAACTAATAGAAACACAAATTGGGGTGGTATATATTTATTAACAACAAAACATTTATTTTAATCTTCAAGATCTTTCAACACACTGTCTATGTATCGAGACAATTTGATCATAGGATTAACAACTTTCTTCACTTTACGACAACTACAATTTTGACTACACGAACGTTTCGGTAGATTGCGCTCCTCGAGCCATCTGTTTGACGTCGAACTGTTGAACATACGTATTCTGGGAGAAAATGTTTCAACGCTTCTTAAACATTTACAAGCATAGCTATCATCTTTTGTTTTATTTCTTACATTTCTTCTATTCCGTCGTCCAGTATTTATTAATTTTATGTGTTCCTAGAAAATGTTATGTAACATTTAAGTTATCTATTTAGATAGTTCATAATAAATTACAGACAAAGACAGGAAACTGTAATAAAAATATCCTCAGGACGTCAAATATTGATAGACATAAACTTATATTGTAGTCAATAATGTAAGACATTTCGCCCCATCCGAGGAATATAGTCACATCTCTAAAGAATAAAGTGATCTTTATCTCTTGAGATGTAACCGTTTTCGTCGCATGTTACCTTTGTAATGCTTGATCTTTGTGTTCCTTTGGATATATGTGAGGGAGTGTAATGTTTCTTTCTGTAATTAATGTCGCCGATGTCGAGTTCATAATTTTCAAATTTAATAGGCGAAACGTAGGGCTGCAAAATATCACCTAAAATTTAATATTTTCTAAATGTTGGTTGAGTAATCATTTGTAAGTTATTATTACCGCCTGTAATTTCGAAATGGATTTCCGCAAATAAATTCTTGTTTGGATACGTTGCTTGTGCTGCGGATCACGCTGAAATAGCCCCAAGACTAACATCAAAAAAACTTTTAGTACAAACGTAAATAGATGTACCTAATTCTGAAAATCCATTAACGACTTACACATTTACATTGTTTTTTTTTTTCAAACAAATTTGTTCACTTAATTCAGCCAAATATTTCATAGCGAGAATGACTATCCTAGCTCTTTTTTTAATTACATATAACTTGAATTTCCATTTTACTAATTTAATTTAAAAGGAAATGGTACTATAATTTTGAAGCGCCACTATATGAAGAATTAATTCGATTTCGACATAATAATTTACACTTACACATTTTATTAACCCCCTTCCAAAGAATGTCGCAAAGCAACACAGCGGTCAGTAGTTGAGTGCTGCAGTCGTAGTAACAATTGCCTAGAAAATCAAATGAAGAACCCTAAAATAAGATAATAAACGAAAAGATGTACCATGTAATGTACGTGAGGTGTTAGTTACCACGATTCAGCCGCATTACTTGGTAAGCAAAAGAGACCAAACCAGACCATATCGCCAACAAACTATTATCATACTCCGCCGTTTTGTAAATGGTGCAATGTTTCAGAGATTTCACCTTCGGCTTCTCAGGTTTATCTACAAAAGTCTGTTTAGCATATTTCTCTAAACTCTGAATATTTTCTTTCATAGTTTCAAGTTGCATATTCACACTGTCTTCGATATTTTGCTTTACCACCTTCAACTCTGTAGGAAGGTCTGAATTGGTCTCGATTTCTTTCTCTAAAGTGTTGGAGGTTTCTTCCGCGTTATAGTCGGTTCGTTCGTAAGCGACATCGTACGTTTGATCTGAATTTACGATAGTCTCGTCTGATTCTTGGAAGCCGCAGAAGTTGTCTATGAAGTCATCTGTGCTGACACTGGTGAGGGTGCCCGCTTCGCTGCCGATGCAGCTCTGCATGCGACCCTCGCTCTGGCAGGACCCCAGTTGGTTGCAGTAATGCCGCCGCGCGCGTCGCTCCTCCAATTCCTTATACAATATCTTCTCTTGACACGATCTGTCTCTCAACACTTGTGCTCCGTCAATTTGATTTTTCTCCAATGATTTGTACTGCTCGTATAGATACCATGACTGGACTCGCTTGGCCTTTTTAGCGGGATCTAAATATTAAAATATTTTTATTTATCTTTAAAAATACAGGAGTAAATAGTAGAAACTGTGGATTAAACCGTCTTAATACTAGCGAATAATAAAACACAAAAACATAACTCACGTCGCGTTTCCATTTATTTAGATTATTGCCGTGGAAAAATAGTTAATATTTATTTAAAACATATGCACATTGTCACAAACATGGGTTGTACACAACACTATCGGAAATGTTAATTTAGAAACAGTTACGATAGTAAAATCAATATATTTTTATGAAGATCTATGATGGTGATTTGCCGAAAGTCACATAATTTCTGAGAAACAAAAGACACTATGACAGATTTGCATACAGCAAATTTTATTTGTAAAAGTATAACCTACTTCTAGAATTAAAAAGTATCTAATGTTTACGAATTTATACAATGTAATGTCGTATATGCCGAAACGTTTTCAGTATAATACAAATTCAAATATAACGGCAGATGGATAAATAAATAAATATATCTACGTCCAAATTTGGCCGACCTGTAGCAATTCAATCATACTTTAGTTGTAGGATACTTTTAATGTTTAGTACTAACTCATTCCATCCTTTCATTCCTTCAGAAAAAACTGAGATTACAACAATTTTTTACATGGATATTCCGGAAAATGGAACTGTCGGCTAATGGCTACAGAACCTCAAGTAATAAAACAAATTAGACTTATGCATTTAATCCGAGTCAAAATTAGAATCAAACGAAGTTAATAGAAGAAAATAGCTCCTCCCGCAGGTTGTCTGCTGTAACCAGGATTGGTCTGCGACGAGTGGACGCCGGAGTTCATCAGTTTTACGCTAAACGGTGATTTCCTTTCAGTTATTCCGCCGCGCTTCATAGGATGGCCCTGGTGAAAAAAAAAACATGAGTATTATTTAAGTACTTTACGAGATTATAACAAAATCTAAATAATTGCTATCAAGTCAAATTAACGTATACTCATGAAAAATAAGCGTGGATTTCCACTGTTTAAGGACTTTTATAAAAATATTGAGCTCCTCCTATTCTCTTTAAAAAAATATATGAAATGTTCCGGCAGCACGAGTTTTCGATAACAAAAATGCATTCGTTACAAACTTTGTGGCGGATTACGTTCATCTGATGCCTGTTAAGAATGACTTTCTCGAGACAAATCTTGGAAAAAAGTCTTGGAGAAAACTTACTAAAGGTATCTTCGGCTTAGGTGGCTTGCCGACAGTGTTCCTGAGACGTCTCCAAGTTTCACAACCTCTAGTTTCAGGTTGCAAATACAAGTCTTCTTTATCAGCGAAATGCTCATAAGAGTGGTCATACGTTGCAGCTAGGATTATGTCCAAACTGTCTTCTGGAATACTGTGCAAGTTATGTTAAATAAGACTTTTCAAATGTGAAAATTGAAATGTGTATTTTATCTTTGAATATGAAAGTCTCTAGATTAGATCTACAAGTTACTTTAAGGTGCAGGGCTCTAGGTAAGCAATAATAACAGTGTTTTAATATCCTGAGGTAAGGATCTACTTACGAGAATGGATGATAGAAACTTAATCTCCTAACACTGGCTAATGTGTGGTGTGAAAATAGCCTGGAGCCTGCTGATACTCCATGCTTCTCTTTTGTTGACAATATTATATCCTTAGATAGATGCCCTTCTTTTCGCAAATCTGGAAGAAGCTTTTTATTTCTGACTTGCTTCACCCCAGCCATGTTGTGGTCATTAATTACCATCAATTTACTCGATTTTGTTTTTTAGATCCTGATAACTAAAATTTTCTACAGCTCAATTTAGAATTTACAAAGTTTTGTCATATTTTAAGTCATTTTGAACTTTTGAACAATTTTGAGTACAAACTTGAAAATAACCATGGCAACAATATACGGCTTGTGTGATTATTATAACTTAAAATTGATGTTAGTGATGAATAACTTATATGAATACTAATTAGTTACAAGCTCAAAGTATTTATATTTTTTTCTGCCTAATCAATGAAGTATAACACGTAGGTAAAAGATAAAGGTTTAATTTCTCCTAGTGCCTGAGCACTTTTTAGCATGGCAACACATAATTTACCAATAGACAAAGTGGAACCATAAACTCAGATTGTAAAGGAAAAAGGAAGTGAAAATTGAAATTTAGTCTATGATTTGCATGGCTTGGACGCGGTTGTCTTTGTAAGAGTGCACAATTGTGGATTTTTAGTGACGCCATTTTGCTTGCCTTTCGTTTCGTGGTTCCACTTAATTTAACTATTATACAGAGGATTAAAACGATATCAAAATGAGTTACGGCAGGCCACCGCCTCGTATAGATGGCATGGTTTCATTGAAAGTAGACAATTTAACATATCGGACTACTGCAGAAGATTTACGAAGAGTATTCGAAAGGTGTGGCGACGTTGGCGACATATATATTCCGAGAGATCGTTATACACGTGAAAGCAGAGGATTTGCCTTCGTGAGGTAAAAACAAAATGATTTTCATTGAATTACAACAAAAAAAGGTCCCGCCATTTTGTTATATATATCTTACACACATGGTTTTAATTGTGGTTATTTTCAGGTTCTTCGATAGGCGAGATGCTGAAGATGCGCTGGATTCCTTAGACGGACGGATGTTAGATGGCAGGGAGCTTCGTGTACAAATGGCGCGTTATGGACGCCCCTCTTCACCATACAGAAGTCGTTACGATCGCCGTCGCAGGTATTAATTATATTCCTTTAATGGCACGAGAATTTTTAATGTAACTCGGGTTAGATGTTTTTAATTCCTTTTAGTCACTGCTATCAATGATGTCCAACTATTTAGATGTCTTCACAACATGGCGTCTAAATGGAAGTTACTTTCCCTCCAAGAGGCACTTTGTATTGTGATAGTGATGACCCACGAACAATCTTAACTTTATATATCTAAAGAGATATTTTTAACCCTAAAATCATCAAATTTGATGGTATTATTCAATTTGGTAAAGAGAAACGTAAAGCTGATAAATATTATGATGTAAAATATTTTAAACCTGATAAGATCTAAAACACATTATTTTACTAACTTATTAGATAACAATTATCAATATCAATCGTGCAAAAAAAACACTGAATTTTTTCAACTTATATCTTTATAATAAATTAAATTCAACATATAAAATGGTATTCAAAATTCTAAAATTATTATTTCTAACGGATAAACATAATTATAGCTACATTTATTAATTTAAGAATTGTTTGTAAAATTTCAGCTTGTCCAACATCTTACATCTCAAATGAGAACCCTCGAGAGAGAGAGATATTTCTTTTTGTTGCATGTTTGTTACATTTTCTATCTTATCAGCAATTTCACCAATGTTACTAACAATTTTTAGTTGCAAACAATAGTTGCTCCGGCTTAATCATAGTTACAAATCGACTAACACTGACAAAGTAATTGAGTGAACTAAGTGTTGTGTCATGGTTATTTCTTTTAGCTTATCGCGTTCTCGGTCTCGTTCACGTCGTCGATCCAGGTCCCGTTCGCGGTCGAAGCGGCGCTCGTACTCGCGCAGCCGCTCCCGCTCTCGCTCTAGATCCGACTCGAAGAGCTCCCGCGGACGCTCCCGTAGCCGCAGCCGTTCCCGGTCCCGCTCGCGCCATTGAGGTTGTGGGTGAGTATTCATATATAAGTACTTTTAAGTCTTAGTACAGCGCAGAGCTGACCCAGACATTAAAAATCATCTTCAATTTGATTTATAACTATTTATTGCTGTTACTAGGTCTATATCCAAGGTATAGTATTTGGCAGTTTTTTTTTAATACTAAAAGTGGGCAAACAAGTGGTGGAAACACCGAGGAGGTCGAATACACCATGGACATCCGCAACACCTCAGGAACTAGAGATGCGTTGCCGGCCTATGAGGAAATGATAGTTTACTATGATTGAATAGTTTTCAGAGATCTCGAGGGCTCTTAACTTTGAATGACTCACTGAGGAAAATTATATTTTAGATGTAGATGGGATAGGATATTCCTCAATGAATTGATGACCTTGGGCCGCCAAGTTATTTGAAAAGAACTATACTTAAAACTATCCAATAATTATTCGTATGGGCTAAATTATATATCTTGTATAATGTTAAATTTAGAATTAATGAGAAATTTATAGTCAGCCAATACATTAATGACAATTTATTTTGACAAAACAGTTATTTCTTTAATAGTTTTGCACAGCATTGTAATTAAAAATCTTTAATGCAGGTTAAATGTACCAGCTGGAAGCTTGTGCTGAATTGAAGATAAGAAGCAAAGCAGCCCTTGGCAAGGTACTAGCACCTCTAAATTTAAGCAAAACAGACCTACCTATGACAGTCATAGTGGCAAAAATTTAATGTAACAATTTTCATGTTTAGTTTTAAGTTTTTAAACTTGATAATCAAGTAATGTACTTTGTAATTCTTTTTTCAACTACAAGATGATGTATAACAAGCCCCATTTAAGGCTATTCATAAATTTGATTTAGTCATTTTCTTGCAATTACTTTAATTATGAACATTATAGATGTTGTTAATTTAAAACCAATATGTACACAAGTCTAAAGTTTACACACAAAGATTTATTGTAGTTTAATATTTAAAAAAAAAAACATATTGTATATGTAATTAATTAGTATTACACTGACTCGAAAGTCAAGAGATGTAATTTCAGGTATAAAATTATCTAATGTCCAAGGTCATCATGTCCAACCATGGGATTTATGGGCTAAATTGGGAAATTATATGGCACAACTTCGAATGGTAATTTATTTCGTTATCCAAGTCAAAAACAAACACTTTTTTTTAATAGCTTTAGTTTTAGAACCCCAATTGTAGCAAGCCAGTATGAACAAACTATTTTTAATGGCATAATACATTTCTGCATTCTCAATGTAATATTTAAAAAAAATAAGCCTGTGTTTGGCATTATCTTATTTTGTAAGGTTTACATAACTATTGTAATATTAACTTGAATGTTGGTATGCTCAGGGCGTGGAGTTTGCTGGGAGAGCGAGCGGTTTGCGGGAGGGGGGGTTTTGCTGATTGCTGACAACTGCTGATTTGCTGTTGTTGCAGTACATAAGTTATGAGTAAACTTTTATACTTATTGACAAACGGAGACACGCATTACGTCGGTACATTTGGCTGTCGCTACCATTATCACACCACCTTTATTACAAATCAAACGGGTGTTTAGCATTTCTATAATTTTCAAATATTTTGCTAATACAGATTGTGAATAGTAAAGTAGAGTGGATGCGGCCAGTTACGTGTTGGTTGGAGTTGAACTAATGCGAGCATTTGTTCGGCAGGCCGGTGCTGCTCGCTGGCCTGCTTGCTGCGGCAGTGCTGTGCTGTGCTGTGTTTGCAGATGCGCTCGTCTAGGTTTATTGGCGACAGCAGAAACACCCTCCTGCCCTGTTAGACCCACACCTTGACAACCTTTTCAGGATATATTTTTCGATGTGTTTCGAGTTTGCATCATTTTAGGTGTTTTAAGGAATAGGTTGATGACGCAAATGACTAATGAAGCTAACCTCTTCCTTAAAACTTTTCAAGAATGAAGACACATGGGATAGAGGTTAATCAGCAAAAATGAAGTATAATTTTTTCTTTAATAAATTTAGTAATAGAAAAACACGTCTTTTATTGTATTTCAAACCTTTATGAATCCTTAAAGTACCAGTGTCACTAGTACAAATAATCAACAAAAACTAGTACATCCTGTTTCTCAGTAATAACGTAACTTTTTCATAACTTTATATTTAACGCAAAAAAATAAACGTTTCGATAACATTAATGGACTTGAGTTCGACTCAAAGCGTCCACAAAATTATCTATATAAAGCTTGATCAGGAATATATGAAAACCTGAAATTATGTTCTCTACCTAAATTCGTTTTAGATTAGGCAAATAAAACATTTGAGAAAGTAAATGTTGCCATGTGGAAACTCAATTTCTATAATTTTAAACCTATTGTATTCACAAAGCAGACTACAGCAGGGATAAAAACAAATACATATTGTACAGTCGGGGAAACTGGCGGTGTTCCACCGTAAAAGCTACGATTATTTGAACACTGAAACGAGATGCGAAAAAAAAATCATTAGTGGTACATGGTAAGTTTATTTTTATTATTATCCCTTTATTTACATGAGTGCTATCTAATAAATTATTTGTAGGCAAATTGTCCTGAAGTGCAAAAACGCGTATTTCCGGGACTGTACATTTTCAGTGGTTAAAAATAAAAGACTAAACTGATATAACTTTTTTATTAAAAACTTATGATTTAGATGTAAAATTTATTATTAATAACCCATTTTTAGCATTATTTTGCTTGAACCATCTTCCAAATTTATGCTCCTGACCTACAGCTGCATACAATTGTGTACCATCTTTTGTAAAGTGCATACAATTAATAAAACCATTTGTCTGTATACTGAACATTGGTGTTATTTTCCTAAATGCGTCATATACTTTCCATAATCTGATACTATTGTCATATGACCCTGAGGCAAACATGTCAGAATTTAACAGTGTTGCTAAACTTGTTATCCATCTAGGAACATTATTTTCAGAGCCATGAGCTTCAGACACAGTACACAGAGGTTTCTTTTTCAAAACGCTCCACACACAGAGTGATCCATTATCACTACCAGATACAAAATGTTCTTCATCTAATAATTTAACTTCATCCAAACTACCTACGGGACCATTAAATATAAGTTGTGATTCTTCTACAATTTTCCATATTCTTACCGAGGTATCTCTGCTCCCTGCTGTGATGGCTCTTTCTCTAGTTAAAGCATCAATGGATGTTATAGGAGCTTGATGACCAAATAATGTTTCAACATAAGCCATTTCATCTAATGACCAGATTTTAATAGATCTATCCTTACTTGCAGAATACAAATCATGTGTGTTCCTTCTAAAAACAAGGCCAGTAACAATATCTTTATGACCATTGAAAGTACGTACATGTTTCATTGTATGTGGATCCCATATATTTATACTAGAAGATTCATCAGAAGTTGCTAAGAACTTTGAGTCTGAAGAAATAGCAACCGATGTTACACTACCTTTGAAGTAATTAGAATGAGTTTTAAATGTTAGGCAGCCAAGTTTTCTCTTTTCTTTGATTCCCCATTTAATAAGGCATCCAGATTTGCAACCGGTGAACGCGTACTGGCCATCAAGACTGACACAAACACATGTGAGTGTAAGCCGGTGTTCCCTGGCACGGATTAACTTACAATCGTTGTCTATTGGTGCTATATAACTGTCCGCGACATTAACACGTAGTTTACCTTTTTGTTCCAAATAGTCCTTTTGTAATCGTTTCTCTATCGCATCATCTAATTCTTTCGTCTCTGCTCTTTTAGCTTCCTCTTTTTCTATTTCTTCCAAATATTTTTTTGCCAACCTTAGCTTCTTTTCTTCAGCAGTCTCATGATCACTTTCAGAGTCTTCAGCGTCGGAAAACTTTTTAATATCCAATTCGCTATCAGATGATTCTTGGCCATTTTCTAGGTTAGGAGCGTTTTGTTTTTTTGATTTTGGTTTGTTTGTTTTTTCACCTTTTCTTTTGAACACTTGCCTCGATTTACCTTTTTGAAAGAACGATGAAGACATTTTGTTTTATTTATATATATCTTACACAAATTATTATTTTACATAAACTTAAATAACTGCCAGCGCCAAGAAACTTTTAGCACGCTGGATTGGCATTTGACACCTAACTGCTCATTTTGACATTGACACTAGTGACATTTAACATGCGTTCGAAAACTTAATGATAATGAATTTAGATTTGACATTGATACATTCTATTTCACTAAAATAATCTAAAAGCCAACTTGTATCGTGATGTAAACAAAACGATTTTACCCTAGGAACTAAAAAGTCACAGTACCAATATTTTATTTAGGGTCTCATTTGTGCTCTTTTGAATTATGAGGCACTGAATGTGAGTTTCTAGGACTTTGTCCTGCCGGCAACCTTTTCAACGTTAGGAGAATGAAAATAAACACTAAAGTAATTGTTATATGAACATTTCTTAGCAAAATTCTTAGATGTACAGCATTAAATGAGTAATATATATTGGATACTCAGTACAAATAATTTAACTTTATAGATTTACATTAAAAAAACATTGTCATCTAATAATTTTGATGCATCTTTCAAAACACAGAAAATGAAGAATGCGGTGCAAACTGAACTGCTCTTTGAAGAAAAAGTTCACTTAAAGACTACAGATCATGTCATTTTCTTATCCAACAATTGTATTTGCCCCTCTTAATTGCAAATAGCCAGCTGTAATGTCCATTGGTAAACTTCTTATGGTAGCAAACTCCTCTACATTACAGTAGAACAGTTTTGAATGTCGGTCCACATAGGGCGCTGGCAACCCAGATATATCTGAATATTTTTTTGTGGGTTTAAATGTTGGAGGTGCATTGATTGAGTAATCTGAAAAATAAACAGTATCTTTCAGAGAATTCACCATTTGTAGCTTACTAGATACCTACATATATTCCTTTTATAAGTTTAGTTTTCATATTGTGGTTGTGTGGTTTTCACAACTTTGGTATTACAAGCCGAATAGTTCACTGAAATACACATTTAGTTTTAGGCTACTTCATCTGTATGTTTATTAATCTATAAGGCTATTTAAAATCATTTCGATTCAATTTTTAAACTCTTATGGTAAACAGCGCAACTAAAGATTCATAAACTATTGGTAGGCATGTGCGACTAATTTAAGGGACATTTACTAAGCAATCGATACTGGAAACTTACACAAAACCGTATCATCTGGCCAAGGCAAAGCTCGTTCAGCTGTTAATATTTGTTTCAGAGATCTCCACATTCGTTTCTTGCAACCACTTTTAACGATAAATTTGTTTTCAACTTTGAAGGGATAACTTTTTTCACTTTCGGCTGTTGTTGTAGTATACATGTTTTAAATATTAACTTTTAATAAAGCAACTAAATCTGAAATCTTACTTATAAAATAAAAAATTAACTATTTCAGTCTCGCTTTGGTGATATATTTGTTAGTTGTCAATGTCAAATCAAGTAAAAACAAATGTCAAGTGAAGAT
Organism: Papilio helenus; assembly: GCA_026546675.1. NCBI lineage: Eukaryota > Metazoa > Arthropoda > Insecta > Lepidoptera > Papilionidae > Papilio > Papilio helenus. The sequence goes on from JAOCNA010000002.1 coordinate 6,828,852, forward strand.
CCAATTCATACCTTTTTTAACTGAAAAAAAAGTGCATACATATATATATATATATATTTCAGTTTGCATGAAGTCGCGTTTTTCACGCGTCTTAATTTTCACACACAGTTCTGATTTTGTTCTAATTATTTCTGCAAAATAAAAATTGTAAATCTTGTGCCCATGACATATAACTGCACGTGGTATTTCGAATCTGTAAAGTTGTAAACGTAAAACTTCATAAATGTCAAAGCAAACGTGAGATTTAGGTTAAGTTTTTGCGTATTATTTTAAGAACATGGATATAGTAAATGAAATTTTGGAAAGAGAGCAGAAGAAAGCCGAGAAATATAAGCCAATAACAGTTGAGAAACATTTAGATGTCGAATTTGATATTGGAACACTTCTTGCTTCGGACACAAACGACTTGAATTTAAAAGTTTTACAGTAAGTGAGAAAATCAAATTATTGCTAAAGTTTGTATTTAAGTGCGTTGAATTCAAAAATTTTACGTAACTTTCATAAATCATGTAATAGTTTCAATTTAACAATAATTATAAGCTTGGGAAAAATTTAAACTTTTTATAACCAAACTTTTGTCCAATTTTTTTACCCATCATTTAATTTATATATTGCAACAGTAATATTAAACTGTTGATCCGCAAAGTATGTCATTTCAATAAATACTTTTATTTTTAGATGTGACAATGAAAGAGACCAGTACTTGGAGGCATTAACCAGGGATAATGCACAGTTATTATTAAACAAAGTATGGGAACTGCCAACTGAGAGAATAGATGAAGCAATCGTTGTGAGACTGCCGGAGCCCAAAACTTTACTGCCTAGGTCTAAGCCGGTGCCTAAACCTAAACCTATGACAAAATGGCAAGAGTTTGCTAAAGCAAAAGGTATTACAAAGAAGAAGAAGGACAAAGCACAATGGGATGAGCAGTTACAAAAATGGGTACCATTATTTGGGTAAGTTATTTAAGTTAAAAAAATTAAAACAATGGAAATCAATGAAAAATCACAATTATCAATATTTAAGGTTTTCTGTTTCATTTAATATGGAGCCGGAGCAAAATATCTTTGTAATATGTGTTTTTTTTATTTTATAAAAGTATAACTTGTGTTAGCGAATGAAATTTTTTTATTCTAGATTTAAGAAAGCTGCAGCTGAGAAAGAAAAGAATTGGCTGATAGAAGTACCACAGAATGTCAATCCAATGACAGATATGTATGAAAAGAAAGCTAGCGAAAAGACCGAAAAGGTGGCAAAGAATGAACTGCAAAGACTGAAGAATATCGCCAGAGCTAGGAAAGTGAAAATTCCTAGAGTTGGATTGCCCGTAACATCTGATAAAGCTAGTGCAACACAGGTATGTTTTTTTTAATAGTAATAAGGTGACAAATAAGTAAGAGGCCACAGGAATTAGCTAAAATAGTATATAATCATACTAATATTATAAATGTGAAAGTTTAGATGGATGGATGTTTGTAAGAGTTTGTAGCCTAAACTGCTGAACGGATTTAGGTGAAATTTGGTACAAATATAGAGTACAGTCTGGAATAACAGATATTTTTGTTTTTTTTTATTTCCACGCGGACGGAATCGCGGGCGACAGCTAGTAAATAAATAATATATGATATTCTTTACTTACGTGTCCCATCCCCCACAAAATCCTCATAAATTTTTGTTTTTTACTTATCTGAAAAATGTTGTAATATACAGCAAAATTTAAGTAATCCATTTTTCTTTTTATTAGAAGAAATAAAATGATTGAAACAAAGCAAGGTCAGCATTTCACTTTCTACAGTGTTTGTATTCTGTTCCAGCTTGCAACAGCAGCGGTGGTAGCGAAGGCATCTACCGCATCTCTTGGTAAATTCCAAGACAAACTACCGAAGGAAAAAGAAGCGCGAGGTAAAGGTATTCACGAATTAATACCTGGCAAAGAGAGGAAACGAAAAGCACCTATACCGACTCCTCAGCAAGAGAAGCAAAATAATCTGAACCTTATCGACAAAATATTGAATAAGAGACCCAAAATTGATATGGAAAAAGCTGTGTCTAAACATATACATCATGAACAAATTCAGTAAGTATATTATAAATACCAGCTTTTCCCGCGACTTCGTACGCCCTGATTTAAACAAAAAAATGACTAACATGTATTCTACATCTATGTCAAATTTCATTGAAATCTGTTACAATTTTGGAGATATGTAGTATCAAATATCCATCCATCCAAACTTTCGCATGTATATTATTAGTAAAATAGTTATTGTCATTAATTATTTCATAGTTAACTTAAGTTTATCTCCATATATATAGTAAAGGTTTCTTCGATACAACTTAATTTTTATATTAAGTTCATAGTCACAGTTATTAAAACAACTATTGTTACAGGAGGTCAGAAGAAAAGAAAACTGCTAAACCGGGCAAAGGAAAACGTAAAGTCAAGGGAAGTAATGCTACGAATATCACAGCCAAGAAGCCTAAAGCTGGCAAAGGACAGAGGAATCCTAATAAAAAGGCCACTGGAAGAAAGAGGAGATAAAATTTATATTTTCTGTATGGTAATAAAATTTCTTAATAATACACAGTATGTTCATATTAAAACTCACATTTCCCGTCATGACTTAATAAACGCCCCACTAAGGGACTTTGAGACTCCATATACCCTAATAAGGTAGCAAGCCCTAGGCAGAAACATGTGTAAATCAGCTCTGAACTTGATCACCAATGAGTTGCGGCTCAACAAATGAGCCGGTTCACTGATTTATTTCACCCAAGTAACCCTGAGTTGATTAATTAAAGCTACTTAGTCAATATTAGACCTAATGCAGATTGGTTGATTTCACATACATTTGTGACCAATTATTCTCATTCACCTGTAATAATTTTTTTTTTTTTTTACTCAATCCGCTGTTTGCCCCTTCTAATAAAATACACAAGAACATTTGAATTAATACCATTTGATATTAATTAATTACAAACGACAAAAACAAACCATCAATGAAATAAAACGATTTTTTATTATGTTCATCAATTTAATATATTTTTCCTAATTGTTTACAATAAAACATTAATTGCTAAATATAAAATTAACGGAACTTATAACAAAAATACAATTGCCTAAATGTAATATTGCCATTAATAAAAATAAAACCAATCATTCAAATATATATTTTAATACAGTAAACAATTCCAAATTAACTTAAAAAGCGTGTATTTAACACTACAAAGTTATACTTATTTACTACATCAGTAAATGCCTATAATATATCTCACTACACAATATACTATCAGATCTTGGAATGGGTTAGTAATACTGTAAATAGAGAATATCTAAACACTACGTAACATATGAACACTTCTACTCGCAACTATAAAGCTCTATTGGAAGCGTCTACTGTTACCATATTATTTAATTTACTGTTTTTATGATATCATATATACATCACATATAACAAGGTATAACTTTGGATATTTCATTTGTTTTAGAATAGCAATAAATTTTTGAAGTAATCAACTAACAGAAAACATTGTTTAAATAGATTTTTCACCTACAGCTTTGTATGTTCGTTAGTAGCCTTTGGTTAATTCTTTAAACCAATCAAAACATGGATACAAACACATACATGGTCCCAAAGGACTTTGTTAAAAGTAACAAAAGACATACAAGAATGTCCATCATTTTAATTAACCTATATAAAATTGTATTTTGTGAAATCTGATGTAACAATCATATATCACACACAACCTAACCAGCCTTAATATATTTAAAATATATAGTCAGCAACAAAGAACACTTTTAAACTTATATGTATGATATCACAATAACATTTCCCCTACATAATATTGCTGATTATTCATATTGACTAATATTTACCTCTAATATATAGTTTGTCTACATATAAGTATATATCAATCTTACAGTAAAGTTAGAAAAATAGAATTCATAGAAAAATAATGAGGCTAATATGATTCCTCTTTAAGTTCATTTGAAGATAAATATAGTACTTTACATAACATATAATAATAAATATAACACAAACCATACAAATATTTTAGGTACAAAAAATAACCATATTTTTAATCATTGATGATAAAATATAATTTGAAAAAAAAAACATGAATTAAGAGTATTATTAAGATAATAATAAAGATATATTTAATTTATATATTTAATATAAGAATAATAAAGATTTTTTAAAGCCTAACAAAATGTGTGATGCTATTAAAAATAAATGTGGCAATAAGTAGATTATAGTGTTTGGGTAAATGGTATGGTAAAAAATATAACTTTTTTGTCTATGGTATAAACAACCTAAGGTGTTAAAAATAAATTGTTTTATATGTGGCTATCTATAACCCTGTAGTTTATTTTAATTATGGTAAAATTTATAACACATTAATATTCTTTGTTCATTCAACAAATTTAAAAAATACAAACCAATGTTCAACTTTAAATAGGAATTTCATTTTCAACATAGTATAAAAATAAATTTATTTAAGACTTAGTTTATAGATAAATGCAAATTGCTATTTATTTCTAGATCTAAGTGACCATAATTGATTTTTAACCTTACTAATGTAACGTCGAACTTACGCAAGTTAAGTCACGCGACTTAGAAATAAGTAAAGGCATTTAATTAATATTTGGCACAAGAGAAGAGTTCAAATAAATATCTATATTTTTTTTTTCTTAAATGAAAATTGAGTTTAAAATTATTTTGTGTGAATGTTTAATTGGCAACACTGAAGCGACAGTGGCGACGCCATTAATTTCCAAACAAGTGTTTGATTATTATGTTTTAAAATTTTTCTATACTAAGGGGATAGGAATTGTAATTAGAGAATATAAAACTAGATACAGAATATTACATATATACTTAAGCATTTGTAAGACTCTAATTTCTTCAATGTTGTTGTTTTTAAATTGTCCGTTTTAGTTTCTTACAGTTTTTGATCGAATTTTCAAATGTCAATTTTGTCTCAAAATTATTATTTTTTTTGTACAAGACAAAAATGTTAATTCGTAACACGCTATGTGCATAAGACAACTTTTTTGCATGAGTCTGTGCTTTTAACTTCCATTACTATTTAATACTAAGCTCTTAATGTTGATAATGACATAATTTTTAATTTCATTCATCAATAAATTAAAAAAAAATAGAAAATTCAACTTAAAAGTAATTAATATCACAGGTTTCAAAATAGTAAGTAGAATGGAAAATATCTCTATCTATATAAATACAACAATTTTAACGTATTGACAGTCAAATATTAACCAAACTAAAATCTTTGCTTGGAACAAGCTTCGCAAACAGTATAGACATCAGATGTGGCATCATGTCTTCCCTTGTAATGGCAAACAATGTGAACCAACTTCAAATTTTCCCGCGTAAAAATTTGCAGATAATATCTATCTGTATCAATGTTGCCATCGCTGTGATTTTCATCACAGCTTATACAAAAACAGTTACCTAATTGTAATGCTTCGAAAGCTTTGAAAATGCTCGGAATTATTGTACGGGACAATTCAATTTTATGATCTAGGTTCCATGTTTGAAAGATAATTCTTTCTTCGCGACTGCGATACGGGTTGATAACATGTTCACCGTTGTAACTGCATTTTTCAATGTTCCATAAACCTCCACATTGAAATAAACCACTATCAGAGCATAAACGAAAGTTACTATTAACCTTTCTATTAAAATAACTCCCATTGTAATTGTTTGATTCAAGTTTCTTTTGTAGTTCTATAAGGAACTGATCTATAAGTTGCTTACCGCGTCCATTCTTAGAATGTACGTAGAAGTCGGAAGATTTTAATGCAGTTTTAGTTTTGTAGTAATAGCCTCTCATCCTCTCTTTAGCTCGTTTGCACATTGATTGCTCTTTCGTTTTTTCAGATAATTCTAATCCTGTAATTAAATAAAAAGGTCTTCGATTAAAGGTAAGCAACGCATCGGCGATTACGAAAATTTATGGATAGCGGTCGCTTCGCTATTTTGGCGAATTAATGCTTGCTACGTTATATTAAAAATAAAGGAATATGTATTTTATATAAGATTAAGCTATTCATATGTATATTTATTCTAATTAATTTGGTAATTGCCCAAGATAAGCATTGTCAAATGATATATTCTTAAATATTTTGCAATAACAAAAATATATACAAAAATTGACATACTCAACTAAAATAAACTTAAACAAAAGACGATAATGATAGAGCGTTCAGAAAGTGCTCTTTTAACATTATACTCAAGAACAAGGCCTTTTCCAAGCTTTTAACCGCAACCCACAACAATAGGCTAAAACTTTTTTTAAACGAGTTGAAGTACACTGCAGTTTTCACGATACCGGTTTCAATAGAAACGAGAGCTCTTAAAATTATTAATTCCAAGTATTGTTTATAGTCAACCATTTACGAAAATAATTTTTCAAAGGCTCTTACGTATTTCGAGACAGTAAACATGTATAACAATTGCAATTGACTTTTACTATGGTTTAAACCAGGGGAGCAATGGTTTTGTGTTCCTGAGAGTTTTACGGAGTGCTATCTAACTAACTTTTCCATGCACCACACTAATTTTCCATATAGATATCCAATATGATTGAGACAGCCCTTAATAGAGCCCTATTGTGATTGTAGTTTTTATATCAAACCAAAAAAAATATACATTTGATTAAAAAACTGACATTTTAATTTAGATTAGAGGCACTAACGGCCGGTCCCAATAACGCATCCTAGATCGGGAGATCGCTTCAATCGGAGATATAAAACGACCTACCGATTGATCT
>JAOCNA010000002.1:6888664-6903038 GCA_026546675.1 Papilio helenus
ACAGACAAAAGCATTTTGTCGCTAGTGCCCATTTCGATAATGTTGATTATAGGAATTTTATCAGCCGGTTACGTCGGGATGTCTATGTTCCTGTCCTAATAGATAAGCAAAACAAAAATAACCCGAGTTCTTTAAACTATCAACCAATAGAACGCTTAACTGGGTCAACTAATGTTCTGATAGAAACGTTCTATGCGAGTGTAATTTATTTAGTTTAAAAAACTAAATTAAAAAAGTAAACTTACACTGTTTTTAATATCTATACTTAATATGATAAAGAGGAAAGATTTGTATTTTTGGTTTTTTGCATGTATTGAAATAACTCAAAAACTATGTGGATTTAAAAAAATCTTTCACCTTTAGAAAGGTAATTTATCTGTGAGTAACATAGGCTATATTTTGTATTATTTCACGCGGGCGAAGTCGCAAGCAACATATATTAAATAAAAAGAAACTAGCATAACGTAACGTACATTTTGATTTTGACCTCGGTATATTTGTAATGCAAATGACAATACAATGAGTTCTCGGGTAACATACGAGTATATCAACATTACAAATGCATCATCGATTAACGAATTGACAATAAACTAAATCTTTGAAGCAATTCAAGTGCCTATAGGAATACGTTTATAAAACAAACAAATCAATCGGTCGCTCATACATTCACAAGTTAGTTAATAGTAAAGATTGAAGAGTGTTATGAGTTACAGCCATGGGTAATGCTCAGCTACCCTAGGAACTTAAAAAATATAAAATTGATACACGAACGATATTGCGATTCACTCAGTAAAATTTTGAAATAATTAAGTTGATGGGATTCTCTGGATTACAGAATTGCTTTTTTCAAATCGTCGTACGAAAAGCGATATCGGACACAAAAAAAATGTAATAATACTTTGAAAGAGATATTGGTAGTCAATTGTTTGAAAAAAGTATCGAAAACATTTTTAATGGATACAATGAAAATTAAATACAAAGAAAAAGTTGTGAACTAAACATTATAACCCCGTAATCCTTTGATTAATGTACAACGCACATCGTAGTTTTTCTACTATAAGAAAGTTGAAAAGATTATTTGGTTGCATAAGGTGAACAAAAAAAAAATATCTATCAAACCAAAACTTATAACTTTACCGATCTCATCCAACACCTTATTTTACTTCCGACCTTTTTCCTTATTCATAGAATAAAATTAATCACAATAATACAGTATTAAAAAAAGCTTAAACGATTTACGTAATGGTCCATTATTTTTTTTCAACCCCACGTCAAAGACCCCGGGGCGATAACAGTTTTAATCTCGGAACATATGGCGTTTGAAAAAAAAAAACAGGTAGAAAACATGAGCGCTAATGTGTGAAGCTGACATTAGAAAAAAACAACTAACATGTGGCGTTTAAGGCTCTGGGGACAAAGGTTTCTTTACTTAGTAGCTTAGTTTCGGTAACACGACCTCACAGTCAAAGTGTAAGTTTAGAAAAATTGAAGATAATAGCATTGTACATCATTTGATATATCTTTGATTTAAATTGTTAACTTTAAAACAATGTAGATTAGCTTATTTTATGGATAAACTAGTTTCCGCCCGCGAATCTGTCCGCGTGGAATTTAAAAAAACAAACGTAAGTAGCCGATGTGTTCTTCCAGACTATCCTCTACATCTATACTTAATTTCATCGTAATCCGTTCAGACGTTTAGGCTACAAACTCTAACAAACATCCATCCATCCATCTAAACTTTCGCATTTATAATATTAGTATGAAGTATGATGTATAAAATAAAAGAGAATCTACAAAATGAAAATTATCAAATCTTCGTAGCTGAATCAAGAATTTCGTTATTTATAATATTTTTGACATTAATAAAAATCACAGACAAGCATCTAATAAAATAGGTCTCTTTATTAAATCTCTAACCTAATATTGCTAATATATTTGAACATCAGTCTATTGATTAATTCAAAATATAATAACGTCTCTATTAAATACGCTTATGTCGTAGAAATTCTATATAATAAAGTTTCGTAGAAAGTATTTATTACTTTGAAAACAATATGGGATTAATAGAGGACAAGTTTAAAGTCCAAAGTGAATAGCCTTCGAAATTATGATCGGTCTTAAAGTCTTTGAATAAAGTCGAGTAAATTCAGAATATTCATTAGTATCTCAATGAACTATTTCAATAAAATCGAGAGATAATTAGATACGTCAAGGAATAACAAATCAAAACTGAAACCGCCAACTTAGTCACTTTAAAATTGATATACCAAAGTACACAAGAATCTATTCACCTATCACATTACTTGGTGGATGTTATAGCAAAGTTTTTTTGGCATAATACGCGAGACATCGATAAATACAAATATTATTAGTAAAAAATGCCTGTGTTTCACAAAAAGGTTAATTTTTAAGTCTCGTTTCCTTCAAATTATGCGGAAAACGTTAACAAATATCAGTGCTAACTTTTTGATTCCGTCCGAGATAACTTCAAAACTATGTATTTAATATGCCAAAAATCCTCAAGGTTTAGATTTTAATCATTCACGTACAACAACTTGACTAAGATTCCCGGAACCAAAATACTGTGACTTAAGAATATACAACACTAATTTCCAAGTATGAAGGATCTTACCTTATGTTGTGTAGGGTTGGGACCTCCATCGGCGGTGGTGGAGGTGGAGGTGGAGGTGGAGGTGGTGGCGGCGGCGGCGGGCTGGCCAACACGGGCGGAGCTGCTACAGGAACTGACGGAACTGCAACGCTTGGAACTGGCGGTAGAGCATCCGGTATGTCCGGGACCGGAACCGATGGCGTCGGTTCCCCAACGTCTGGGAGCTGTTCCAGATCCAAGTCCGTCAGATCGGGAACTGCGAAGTTGGTGTCGGGCGACGTGACGGCGGACGGCGCTATCGAACCATCGTTGGTGACGGAGAATTGCACGTCTCCGGCAACGCCCGGTAAATGGGGAAGGTCGAGGGGCATATCCAACTCCGGTACCTGGAGAAAGGGGTACCATGTAGATTCCTAGATTTATCATGATTGACAAAACTATAAAAACGGAACAAGTTTCAACAAAATATATAAATGGTTTCAGAGACGGATAAAATATGAGAGATTTGTATGTATTAGATAGTAAAGTCAATAAAAAGTCTCGAAACACATTTGACAATGTTGTAGTATTCAAAATGACCATGACGCTTCTCAGAAAAAGTGGTTATTTATGACATAATATTAAGATGCATGCTACATTATGATATTTTAAATCCAATTCTTTATTCCAAATATATATTACACCCACGGCCGTAATTTATGATCATTATAAAAGGTCGATCAACCTTTATTAAATGCTGCAAATTCTGAGAATTCAAATACTAATTAATTAATTACTCGTATCAAGAGTCAAGGCAACAAAACTGTGTATCTGTCACAATAAAGCATTCATTTATTTATCAAAATATAAGGAAAACAACATCATCAAGTTGGGGAATACCATTTGACTCAAAACTTTCTGGTGATGGATAAAATGATTTGAAGATTTTTATAAATAAATTTTGAAACGATCCCTAAAGGCCTGAATATTTTTAATCTTAACCATCATACGGTAAAACCTATTCCGTTTAATTACAAAAAAATATATAATCTTGTAAAAAAAATTATCAAACGAGAGATCTAATTACAAAATCATTTATAATTTTCGGATTCATTGAATAGAATTTGGAATAACAATTCTTTGAAACAGACCAACAATGAACAAATTAAACAGTTTAAATATCACTCACCAGTCCCATTCCCGGCGCATACATATATTCATCGGCTTCCCGTTTTAGTACATTCCTTTTGACAATCGACGGCGGTGCTTCTTCCAGTGACACTTTTTTTTCATCATTGGTAATGATCGTAGGTACGTAAGCTGGCACCTTGCTGTTACTTCTTACGTATGGACTCTCGTCCGTATTGAAGATCATAAGGTCTCCAACTGTCGAAACGTTACTTATCACAGAATCCAAATAATTATCAGGTTTCGTATTCAAGTCTTTGCAATCAGCTACTTTTACATGATAAAAATGCAATTTTTCCTGCAATTATAAATACGTATGAGTAAAAAAGCTAAATAGAATTTATGGTTTAATTTAATAATTGAATAATACCTGTATCTTTTTATCGTTGGACTGTCTCTGAGCAACTCCACTCAGATTAATCTTTTGTGGTTCATGTTGGTAGCAATCTGGGTCGAATACGGATTTATAATGATTGTGAACTATAGAGGTTGGGTACTTCGCACTCGAGAATACTTTAATCGCTTTCTGCATGCCAGTGAGTTTCGTAACTTTAGCTTTAGATATTTCAATCCTTTGTTTCAATTTATGTGTTTTGTCCATGTTCTGATTTATCCTGAGAGACACGCGAGCGAACACATCTTCGACTATCCCATTGAGATTATCGAGAGTTTCGGCTATTTGCAAAATGCTCTCTTCCATGCTTAGATCGTTCGGTATCAAATTGATTTTGTAGATACCCTCCATTATTGACTATTTTGTGATCGTGAAATTTCTGTAACAAGCAGGTCATTCGTTACAATAATCCTATACCAGTAATGCAACAATGGAAACTCTTATTCTCATCATAGATCAAATTGGAATTAACTGGTCGATAGCACAAACACAAAATTATTAATTATTGAGCAAAAACACATGTTATGTTATAAAAATATTGAAAATTGAAGTCTTACCCACGATTTCTTTAAAATGACCTAAAATAAATTAATAAGGCACAAGAATTATCACTAGACGACACATCTGATTTCTTGTGTTAAATTATGTATGTCCAATATTTTATATAGCACTCAATAAAGTTAAACTAGTAAGTTCAATATTTACAATTCAGTCACTAAAGAGTCTATCAGTACTGTGTCACTATTCTAGGCGTTTATTGACTCAATTCTTATTAGTGTTTATCGTCCGCGAGTCGGCGAGTAAGGAGTGAAGATTATCATTGGCAGGGTCAGTGCTCCAGGAGAAGCGGCAGTACGCGTCGGGAGACATTGTGGGGTCCAGCACGGCGGACTCCTCGGCGAGCTGACCCGCGTACAGCATGTTGTTCAGGTGCTTGTTGATCACCACGTCTTCCGGACTCACGTAGCCGTTAGAAGCGGACGGTTTCAATGGCACAGTATTACGTACGCTCGACTTAAGACTAGGAATGGCATCCAACGACTGTAACTGGATGTAGCTACTGTCCGCGCTGGGTTTGACGGAGGTAGGCAAGGTGGGCATCGTCGGCAAGCTTTCCGGACCCAACAATTTTGACGGAGACGTCACTGGTTTGGGGAAAGTCATTACGGACTTGGGTTGCGTTTCTTCGGGTCGCACATACCCCGAGGAAGGAGGCGGTACACTCGGCAGGCCCGGTGCTGAAGTTCCAGAATTAAATACGGGTGGAGATAATCCCGCCATCACGTAGCTAGAACTAGCAGGCTGTGTGGCAGAGATTTGCGATACACCCATTTGAGGTGCAGGTGCAGATTGTACGTAACCAGACGTTGGGTTCACGACAGGTTGCACATAGCCGCTTGTTGGATTTTTCTTAAAGCTGTTATCAACATAGTACGATGGGTTTTCTCTGAAGCTCTCTATATCCTCAGTTGAAGATTCCTCCTCTTGATTTTGATTAGTTTCATCGTCTTTTATTGGTTCCCCTTCCAATTGTAGTGATGAATTAGAACAATCATCTGAAGTGGAAACTTGTCTATCGACTGGTTCTCGAGATGAATCAGACAATGCGGTACTGTCGGTGTGGTCACTAGCGGCACAGTTGTCATTGGCTTTTTGTTTGGTATCTGTAGATGACACTGTAGTTTTATCAGGAAGCAGTAATACTTCATCTGATGATGGTTTGTCATCTTTATTAGATGGATTCCAACTTCCGAAAGTATACTTAGATATATCTTTCTCTGGTATTCCTAAGCCATTAGGCAAAACAGGCTTAATGTCTTCCATTTTTCTGTACCTTTTATACAATTTTATTGACCCATATACAAGACCAATTATTGCAAAAACAATCATTAATATAAATGTCACTGCTAACCCATCTCTACTCCTGCAAGCCACTGTACTGGGTTCACTCCATTCCCCATAGTAAACATTATTAACATTAGATCGGGTAAGATTTACATTCTCTTTATCTGCAAGTGCTCCATGGTCGGGATCTTCATCACAGTTCACAGCCCGCACTTGATAAGTTTCACTCATTATTCCTCCTTCACAGTGTGTCAAGAAAAATTTCAATTCTGTAGAATTCATTATTTCTGGTTCCATATCATCTTTAATTCTTCTTATTTGATAGAAATCCACAGTTCCACCCGGTATTTCTGGTTTATCCCATTTTATAAAATCTGGGTTATTTCTAATAGTAGGAGCCTTAAGTCTGCTAGGTGCACCTATTCTTGTTCTCACAAAAATACCTTCATTTGGCCCAACTTTAGAGCATAAGCCTATAGGAATGTTACAAGCTTGAATGGTCCAAGAATAATTAGTAAAGCCTTGCAGGCCAGTAAGAGTTACAACACTTCTAGAAGTGTCAGTTCCAGATACATTATGAACATAGAATTCATGCCCAAAATTATATATCACATATTTACCAATATTGCCATTTCTATGCAGTGGAGGATCCCATGATATATTTAAAGAATTACTTCTTACATCTGTTATTGTAATATTTCTTGGTTTTGTTGGTGTATCTTCTGAGGTTGTAATGACAGCTGTAGCATTTTCAATAGTCTTTAAGCCATAAGTGGTATTCAATGCTATGGTGAATTGATAAGTCCTAAAGGGAAGCAAATCTGTGATGTTCACTTCCATTTTACCTGAATCAGAGATGAAAATTGATTGATTTCCAATAGTTGCATCACATAAACTGCTTGTCTGTATTACGGGGCAATATGTTATATTATATCCAGTAATAATACCATCTTGTAATGCACAATCCATGGACCATTTCAATTTAACAAATGATTTTCCAGGAACATCATACTTCAAATGTACATTGAATCCATACATTGCAATCCCATCTTTGGATATCTCACATTTAGCCCAGATCATGCCACTAGTTTTGCTGCCTTTGTTAGCAGAAATTGCAAACTGGTATCTGTAGTCTCCCGGCAGATGTATTACATGATTATTTTTATAAGGTTCTAAAGTAGTAAAATTTAAACGACCAGCACATATTTTAGTAGCATTGTGTTGACACCAGAATAATGTATAGTTATCTATTCTATCTATTCCAACCCAAGATAACTCATAAGTTCCATTTTCATATGCAAGTTTAGTGAATGAGGTGACATCCAAGTTATGGGTGTCCCTTACAGGAGGTATGTACATGTGACTACTATTTATTGATTGTCCTATCATATTGTATGACCACACCGATACTTGCATAGCGTCTAACGGTGCATCATCCAGATATATATAACTCAAACTTTTGTTTTTATCAGCTAAAAGCGTCTCTGGCTTATTACCATGAGAAACAACTACTTTATATGTAAAATTAGCACCAGCTTCCTCATACTCCTCTAATTGTTTCCAATAGACATATATTATTCTGTTTTTGTTGTATGTTGCTTGATCGAATCCTCCCGCTGTCATTTCTGGTGGTCGGCCAGGTTTCTCACTAGCTGTGTAAAACTTATAGTAACTATACTCTGACCAAAATTCATCACTAACTGCTTTCTTTGATTTGATATAGATTCTAACTTCATACTTCATATGTGCATATGGCAAATTGTTTAATCTAAATCTATAAGTTTTATTGCTTGGTGGCAAAAATGAGGCATCAACACTATGAAAATAAGCTGTATTATCAATTTTAGCTATTTGATATTCAATTTTATGATCTATACCACATGGCAGCAGGTCCTTCACATTGTTAGGCACAACCCACTGCAATTCAACACTATGTGAATCATTAGACAACAGTTTTAATTTTGACGGTGGATCTGGTTTGACAATTGAAAAGTGGTCAACTGTAAAATTCTGCTCATTGCAGCCAAACACATTACATGATTTAAGATTGAAATAGAACTCTTCTTCCAGCTGTCTGTAACGAGGGCTACTGCTTGTAGTCCAAATACAATATCGAGTTTTATTAACTCCTAAGATTTCGCAATTTCTTACTGGGTTTCCATTTATAATGAAAGTCAAGTTGTAATTAATGTTACTAAAAGATTCAGGTACTTTCCATGAACATTTCAAAATTTCTATGTTTTTAGACACACAGCTAAAGTTAGTTACGTTTTCTGGCGGAGACTCGACTAACACTCTGCTGGTACATTTCTTTTGTGTCTTTTTATTCTTACAGTAGTAAGTAGTTACTTGTTTGTTTGGCTTCTCATAATACAATCGCCTTGTTGTTTCGTTGACTATTTCAGATTTAATAGGATCCCCGGATACAGTAAACTCGAGGTCGCTGGCGGTATAATTTTCTCCAACACAAAATATTTCCAATGGTTCGCCGTAAAGGACACTGATGTCACCTTGCGGGTACACAGCAACGGTGATGTCTACTCCGAGACATTTCGAAAATATGCAGGGTAAACTGATAAAGCACTTCAACAAAATGCACCAAATCCATGATCGTAATACTCCTTTCCTCGTACTGCACTTCGTTTTTGTACAACGGGAATCTGATGAATTATTTGCCATTACTAATATTGTCCTAAATGACTCTCGTCACCCACATTACGGTTTAGTTTATTGACCGTCGTTTCAAGCAAACTACGAGAAACGATAAAAACATTCCTTGTTGTTTTTATCGCGAGCTAAATGGCGCACTGTAGTCCCGACACGATGACACAAGGCAGACTGACTAAACTCAACAACTCCACATCACTTATTTATCTATCACCACTGCTACCGTTCAAGTGAAACATGTTTATAGATCACTTTAGATTGCCCGACTGGAGTCCAGATGTACGTATGAAAATGTAATACGCCTTCAATAGCGTAAGTACTTACATAAAATAGAAAGAAAAACTTTGGAATAGTATTTCCAAGTATCACGAACTTCACTCCGTTGAACCGTCGAAAGCAAATCAATAAATTAAAAAGGTTTTAATGTTGCCTCACATAAATAGTATTCAATGTGTCATTATAACCTTCTGAAAATGCAAAGCAGGTTTTCATAGAAAGAAAAGTTTGTACATTTTCAATTTTATGCTGTTAGAAACTTCAATTCCTATTTCTATTTAACTTCTAGTCATTTTTATCTTAAACACCAAAACACTTCCAGAACATCAATACTTTTATTTACTCTGTGCTTTACTGCACTGAGCTCTATAAATGGACAGGTTATCATCCTAAGAGTGGATTTAAATTCACCTATCACGATTTGTGTTCTCTTTAGTTGTGTTTGCAGCAGTGGTGAGGATTCAAATTCACATTAGAAATAGAATATCCACGGGCTCGTTTGCCCCCCTTCTACTCGTAATTAACTTGTTTTTATCCCTACGGAGGGTCGGCACAGTATGTGCTACTCCTGCATACATTTATATCAGTCTGCCCCCTTCTGCTATTAAAAATAATGTGAACAAGAGGTTGTAAGTCGGAACAAAGCGAAACTGTCCCAAAAAAAATGACCGATCCATTATATGACGATCAGTGCTTATTTGTCAATGTCATTAATTTGACATTACAATTGTCAAATATTAGTTAAAATTTTCATTATAATGTTGATGTTATTGTAGATTTATATAATTATGAAATCAAGAAGGATTAAAATTTCTTTTAGTCAACTATGTAAAATAATGGACGATAATAATAAACAACACATATTGGGATTTTCTACAAAAGAAGCTTTAATTAGGTTACGAAATGATATAGAAAGTGTGATAAATGAACATAAACAGAAAAATCTTAAAGGGTATGTTGGCTGGGGGTTATTTAGGTATTTACGATATTTAAATAGAATTTTTAGTGACGGCTAATCAGCTTTGATTGTTTTAATTTCAGATACGACTTTATTCGTAATATCATATCATTTTCTTCTGATAAAGTTCTGTTGTCTGGTGTTGCTTACACCATTATCTTAGTGTACATAAGTTGCTTAATTTTGACATATTTAATTGGAGAAAGTCTGTTAGCACAATCTTATTTACTGTGGGAAGCTTTGTTTCTTTTCATTATACTAGTTTTAAATTTCCTCGTTGCATTTAATGAAGAGTACATATACAGAAATGAAATCACATTTCGAGTTCGAAAAGTATTAAGTAAGTATAATTAATTTGTATGTTCAATTATTAAAATGAGATTTTAAAAAACATATGTGTGTTTCAGACACATTAAATGAAACAATAGAACAAGCAGTATGGAAGGAGAATCATTATCCACACTTATGTGCCCCATTTTCTCCATGTGTTATCTTACAATGGACATACAGAGATGGTTAGTAAAACTTAAGATTTGGTCTCACATCTCAGTCAATTGTGTTATGTTGCTAGTGGACTTTATAGTTGTAAATCATCTCATGTGTCATAAAACTTTTATCTACTAGCCTAAAATTGTAACCATAATATATAGAAATAGTGTAGTTTATATTTCTCTAGGTTAAGTTTCTTTAGCTATGTGTAAATTCTTGTGTGAAAATGGACCAGCCGAAAACCAGCCAAGAACAGCATAATTGAGCTTGCCACCTTTTGACACATTCTTATTTACTAGCACCAAATTTGTTTTTTATTGAATTTCATAAACATTTTTTGAGTGAAAATAAAAATATGGTTTATTCTATTCTATCTATTAACATTATCACATACAATTAACCTATCAAAATATTCTAGATTCCATCAGATGGATCTTTGTTTTTTAATTCCGTAATATCTGCAGCCTTGTTGGTGAAATCATCAAAAAATGATCATCAATTTGTTTTAATGCTGTGGTTAAATATTTCTATGTATTCATCATAGGAACAATAGTCAATTTACCATGGTCACTACTTGTGGAGGGAGATATAATTGTCCTAAGACCGGGCCAGGAGGTACCAGGACATTGCAAAGGTCTACAAGATGGAGATCCTGAACTATTCTTTGGACAGATCTTTCAACCTGGCTCTCAGGTAGGCTACACTGTATACTTAACTACTAACTTTCTTTGAGTTCCAGGATTGAATCCCATAACTGTTACCCTGCTATAGAGGAGGGTGCATGAGCGTCGCCAGGAAACCTGACCCCTCCATGCTCTTTTAAAATACAAAAATATATAATAGACATAAAACCAACATACTTTGAACTCCTAGACCTAGCGTCATCGGCTAGTGATGCCCATGATGGGTGCTGTAATATATTAAAGACACAATATTATTTTTTTTCCAGAATAAGGATAATTTTAGTACACCAAGAATACGTACACCACATCAAAATAAAGCTTACAAAATGTTAGAAACTCCATATTTAAAGAATTTAAAACTGGCTTTAGATCAGGCCACAAGCAGACCGGTGACGGTATTCGAGAAACAAAGATATTTGGTGAGTTTTAGATATAGTTAATATACCTAAATCCGCCAAAATGGCGAAGCGACTTTTTCCATAGACATCTAAAATTCCAGATGCGTTGCCTACCCTTAATCAATGGAGGAGACGCACATAAAGACGATCTTTTCCCTTTGTATGCGTCTCCTCCACAATGGGAAGGGAAAAGAGAATCTATTTACCCTTCCCATCCTTTCGTTATAAGACAAGGAATTTTAATTTGGCTTCCGGCATGCACACTCATCAGACGAAACGCGGAATGCTCACACTTCACGCCTGTCTTCTGTGTGGTTGTGGCATTGCACCGGGCGAGCCGGCCCATTCTTGCAAAGATGTTAAAGCAGGCTCTACCACTATTATGTAGCATTTTTTGCTTTTTTTCTACTATATCATACAATAGTAAAAAAATACAACCCACAAATCATAAGCCTTATTTGACATTGATAAAAACTAAATCAATGGTTTTAATAAAACTTTCAGTGTACAGTAAAAATAATGGAAGGTATAGTGTTGCCACTTGTAATATCAATTATGGTGGTGGCAAGTTTCTTCCGACATATGTACCACTTGCCCGGCATCACACATTGGACGGAGATTTATTTCTTACAAACGATAGCCGCATCATTACCACTTCTACAGATTATATTCCCAATAACATGGGTCACTCTTAATTGCTATGGTCTAGCAAGGTAATTACATTTTGTTATTGTCTATAGGAATTACTTAGTGCAGTCAGCTGTACAATTATGTATTATGTACCAAGCTACAGAAACTTGTTTACTCTTTCGGTTTTTAAAAACATTTATGGGCGTGTCTGTCCGTTCTTATGGCCATTAATACATAGTATTAACGGATCAGTTCGATATATATGTTTAAAACTGAAAGCCTATAAACGTTTTGTAAATATGTACATGTTTGTGCAGCTGACTGTACAGATTTAGTTGGAGAAAGGCCAGTTGGGATGCAGTTGTCGCTAAACTGCTCTACCCCTGGCGACGCCTATGTCACCATATATTAATTTAACTCAACTCCACAAATCAGCTTAAGTTGAAAATAGACAAGTTAAAAAAACAGCTATCTCTCAACATTTTAACATTAAAAAAGGTGTATATGCAGAAAAATATTTCAGGTTTAAATTATTGTCAGAGACTCGTCAAAAGTATGTTCGACCGAAATCGTGTTCAATATCAGAAGACGCAAGTGATCCTTTGATACAGGCGCTGAGCGAATCTAACCTCAAACCTGACAGTCTACGTTCCTTGGGGAAGACATTCTTTAATATTCTACTTGGCAGAGAGGATATGGTCGCTAGAACTGCAAATATTGTTCATGTACTCGGATCTTTGTCGGTAAGATTAAGTCATGCCTTTACAAATAAATTTATTAACTACTAACGTTCGCCCGCGACTCTGTCCGTGGAATTTAAAAAAACGTAAGTGAGTATTGTGTTCATCCAGACTTTGCTCTACATCTATGTCAAATTTCATCGATATCCGTTCAGATGTAGGCTCTAACAAACATCCATCCATCCATCCAAACTTTAGGATTTATAATGTTTAGCTTACTAAAGCCTATCTTAATAGGAATATATTGTAAGAATAGACTATGTAGAAACTTATTTTCTTGCTTCAACAATTTTTAATGTACCTATTTAACATTCTAATTTCTTCTATAGCAAATAACACATGATAAATAATTTCGAAACACACAAATTTCCAGGCTTTGTGTTGCATAGATAAAAAAGGCATCCTATCATGGCCGAATCCGACAGCGGAAAAGGTATTCTTTCTTCGGAATTCAAGTCCCATGTCTCAAAACTCAAGCAAAACAAGTCTCGTGGGGTCCATGGAGCACCAGAGTGAAACCACAATGGACATGGGTGATAAACAAAATCCTGATGCATCTACCATTGTAGAGGTATGTGTAACTTTTAATCGTATTAAAAAATATATTGCGGCACTCAGAGTCGTTTAAGTGTACATTTGTCAATAAAACTTTACTAACTGTTCAATTCTGTGTTTAATGCATAATTTTTAACATTTCACTGTTTGAAATTTCACGTAAATATGACAAATGATTATTATTGTGCATATTCTAACTTAATACTATTAATATTATGAGTCTTAAAACCACATTAACTTTTTAATGTTCTCCTACTTAACAATACAATAAAAGCAAATCAATGAATCTGGCCACATTAAAAGTATTTTTTCAAAAGAAGGTTCAATTCTGTATTTTTTATCTTTGATATAGGTTTTAGATTTAACGCACGATCAGAACGCACCGTTCCGTGTGGAGTTCGATGAACAAAGATGGCGGACGCATATAGCGCGACTAAAACCTCTTGGGTTAGCCGCGCTGCTCAAC
Source organism: Papilio helenus (assembly GCA_026546675.1). Lineage (NCBI taxonomy): Eukaryota > Metazoa > Arthropoda > Insecta > Lepidoptera > Papilionidae > Papilio > Papilio helenus. Next base: position 6,902,547 of record JAOCNA010000002.1, read on the forward strand.
ACGTGCGCGCCCGCACCGCGACACACGTACGCGCACTTCTGCGCACATCTCACATGCGAAGCTCAGTGCAGGTAAAATAAAAAAAATACACATCTGTTCTTCTTTTGAGAAATCGGTTTAAAATTAAATCCGTAAGTAAACATGCGGTTTAAGGACCTGTCCCACCAAATTGTAAATTGTCTGATAACAATCCAATGTGTAAAAAATGTGATGGAAATATCGGATTTTGTTCCCTTATCTGACAGCGACGTCATTTAAGCTATCTGAGCCTCTATCAGCTAGTGTTGGGACAGGCCCTAAGTATTGTAAACTAATAAATTTTGTGTCAATTAGCTTTTGTTCGCGTCTCCGTCCGTGTGGAATTAAATAAAACTAAAGCAAGTAGCTTATATGTGTTCTTCTAGATTATATTCTATATGAAAAGGTATCCGTTCGCTCTGGTGTCTGCCAAGGTGTTTACAGTGAAACTCAGTCCATTGTAGGCTAACTGGC
>JAOCNA010000002.1:6903138-6918916 GCA_026546675.1 Papilio helenus
TTTCTATACTCACGTTTTTTACTAGTTGTTTTGAAGAGGATAGTACTCGCCGCTCGTATATTTGTTGTGTTTGTAAACTTCATTATTGTCTCAATGAATATTATAAAGTTAACTTTAGTATAAATTGTTAACTGCTCGAATATTATGAAAATATCTGAAAAACAAAAACCAGTAAAATTATTTTTAAATTAGCTATTGCTCGCGACTACGTCTGCGTGAAATTAAAATATATAGCCTATGTTACTCAGTGACAATGTAGCTTTTTAATGGTGAAAGAATTTTTAAAATAGGCCTAGTAGTTTTTAAGTTATTGCTATACATACGAAAATACAAATCTTTCTTTATAATATTGGTATAAAACAAATTCGCTTCCCGCTGTCTGTTTGCATACTTATATCTTTAAAACACGAAACGGATCTTGATAAAGAGAAATACTGATGAAATACGTTATTAGCTTCGAGATGATCTTTCAGTGAAGACCTGGTGCCGGTGACAAACCGTCGTTGCCTTTGCGAGTTGGCCAAACAAATTGGTTTCACAGATTCCGTAGCTGAATCTTACCATATCCAAGACTGTCTCGCCGTCTTCAGACATTTGGTAAGTGCATCCTGCTCGAAGGACCAACAAGATTAAAACGCGTGTACTTTGTTTTTTATTGTTTTTTTTTCCTTTAGCAAGCTGATACAATAAGACGTGAGACTCGTTTCGTGCGATCCTTGCATTTGAGTACGCGAGTGAAAGTACCTTTGCCTCATATGTTAGCTGTTATAGTAAAAGATCAGGCAAATCAACTGCAAATGCTGACACAGGTACGATTATTAAAGTATTTTTTGTGATATTTATACTATCTTGTTGAGATATTTTTATATTAATTTATTAAATAATTTAAAATGGAAATATAATCAGATTTATTTTGTTATGACTTATTTCTTTGTATTCAGGGTACTGCAGATATAATATTAGACTCGTGCGTTGACTATTGGAACGGTCGGGACCTCACTCCGATATCGCCGTCTGATCGCAAGAAGATTATTGACTTCTATCAGAGAAATTCCCTCACAGCGTACTGCACTGCGTTTGCTTACAAGTTAGTAACTTAGTTTATTAGTAACTTGTAGTTTCTTTAGGAGTTATTAAATTCTTGCACTGATTACCCGCGATGTCGTGCCTTCTCTTTCGCACCTATACTTCTGTTATTTCTTTTTCTGTCTAGTTGAAATTTTTATAGACCTACAAGTTTTTGGCAGTTTTTTGGAGGCCTGTTAGTTTTTAGAATTACCAGTAAGCGAAAAATTCCCAACTTCTTCCAAAATACTTCAATTTTGAAAACAAATCCAAACTATTATGGTCATTTTGTTCCAAATCGAATTTCGAAATTATAAAAATAACATTCACCTGTGCAGTTGCCACTCCCTCATTGGTCCAAAATACGCTTTCAAGATGACATAGTTCACAAAATATCCAATTACGGACTGTAGGAAATATACCCTATCTTGTCAGGCCACTGACGCGTGGTATAGCGCCGTCTCTGTCGCACTTGTACTTGGAGCTGCCGGCGGACAGTCGGCGGCTGTACGCGCCGCACTCGCAGCAGTGGGCGGACGCGCCCGCGCTACACTTCCACTCCACAGGTCGGTTTACTACCGTGCTTTGTTTTTTATTTTGCTTTTAAAACTATCATTTGAATATAAACTCTTTCTTGTTATAGATTCGTTGCTGTTTAATGAAATAACCGATGACGACGTCAATGATGCTGACGGATTTTTTGACATGCAATGCAATCAGGTTAGCATATAATTATTGTAGATGAAGCTTAGATTTCTACTGATAAATGTTTCTAACTAGCTTTCGTCCGTGACTTCGTATGCACATTATTTAAGATAATATATTAAGCCTATGCTTTCTTACAAACACTTTCGGGGTACCTTCTCTATTCAAATTTTTGGTATTATAATGTTAACTAGTTTTTGCCCGCGACTCCATCCGCGTGGAAAAAAAAAAACAGAAGTAAGTAACCTATGTGTTCTTCCAGACAATGCTCTACACCTATGCCAAATTTCATCGAGATCCGTTCAGCAGTTTAGGCTACAAACTAACAAATATCCATCCATCTAAACATTCGCATTTATAATACTAGTAAAATTAAATATACGTGATATTGTAGGTTTTCATAGGCATGGTGACGATGCAGTACCAGGCACAGAGCGACATGGTGGAGCTGATAGAGCGTCTGGAGCGCGCGTGTATCCGCTTCGTTCACTTCAGTAAGGAGAACGAGCTGAGGTCGCGTGTCTTCAGTGAGAAGATGGGCCTCGAGTCCGGCTGGAACTGTCATATCTCCCTTATCAGTGACGACCCCGCCAGGTAAGAAGAAAAAACAGTATTTCGGCCAGTTACAAATAAACCAAGGTTAATTATAATATGATAGACTTTTTCATGGAGTAAAGAGCAAGGAGGTTTAAAAGAAATGGTTGTATTATTTTCGGCCAGACTTGAAGGTTGAAGGTCAAGTAGGGCTTAAATAATTTTAGTTAAATTATACTTTTTGGACAGTTTTAAAAGGGGTTGAAGGATATTTTAACAGTTAGATATAAAGAACCCCTATTAATTTTTGTTTTGTTTGTTGCCATTGTTGCCTTTGTGATCTTTAATTTTTTTAAATAATATTGACTAATAATAACATTTTTGCATTTACTTGACAGTGGATGATGCGTTTTAAATTAAAAAGTTTAATAATAATGCTGTGTCGATATAAAAGGTAATTGTGGGTCATGGTTTTGATATATTTAATGTCCATTTAAATGCTTGTAAAGTTTCATATCATTGGGACATGGATTTTAACAAAATACTTTGGATTTATATGTAATTATGTTTTATATGTTTACATCGAAATACACTTATCACAACGCGGCTATAACACGCAACATTTTTAACCCGTTCTCTTTGATTGTCCCGTTTATTTTGTTAGTGTTGCCCTTTTCTAGATGTTTTCATTTCATTTTTACTCTGAAATTATCTGTTCGATTGTGAGCTTTCTATCTTACACTACGCCTATTAAAAAAAAAGTTCAACGAAATCGTGGCATCATTTTTCTAATACAAGACATAAATCTTCTGTATCTTCAAAACTATCGCTTTACGCAATTATACCATCATTAAAATGTTCGCATTTACAATTCGCTTTTCTGAATCTGTGACGTCTCATTGCGGGGTTTTGTCTATGACGCTGTCAAATGATGTTTTAATCTTTGACACTGACAGATGGTGTAGGGTTGCCATTTTAGAGAATAAAAGCACAAACCGCGCGCACTGATTGGATATTGTCGACAGCAAGGGGGTGTCGCCGCTGTCGTCGCAAACCTTGCCGGCGGGCAAGGAGCGCGCTAACACCGGCTCGCAACTCGCTAGGGCCATCAACACTTACGATGCCGCGCTCGGCTTCTATAGGTTTGTCTTTAACGCTCTGTCGCGCCGTCTGACGTCACGCCTCGTATACATCTGTCAAAAATACTGCCTTACAAATGTCGACTGTACTATTTCTCTATAATTATTATTTAATTTTTTAACTAGTGGGAAATGGGAAATATTATCATCAAGCTACATTTCCCGATTTAACAAAAAACTGAAGAGAATGCAATCACCAATAAATCTAAAACACGCCTTGACACACGATTCTGATAAACTATAGACAAGCTTTATTCTTTTTAGAATTTATGTCTTAAGTAATTTAATTTGGATAATGAGGTGTGACGTAGGACTTATCTACATACTTTAAAAAAAGCTTAAAATTCTATTAGTTTTGGTCATTAAGCTTAATTTTATTAATTAGTAAGTTTAACGGCCGAAATAGCAAATACTGGTAATTTAGACTCTTTAGAGATTATTTTTTTTTTAGTCTACTAGCCTTTTCTTTTCAGCCAGTAATACCCCTATAATTTTTTCTGAGCACAACACTGAGCAGTCTACACAGCGATAAAATACGATTCATCGAATGCACACCTGTATTTTGTTTGTTTGTTTGCTTGACTCTAACATGCACGATTTTTAACACTCAAGTAGCTAACACTTGCATTTTTGCTACAAAATTCATATCTAGCGATTAGTAATATATCGCTTATTAAAAAAAAACCACAGGAGTAATATTACATAATACTATATAATCGCTAGATGAGAATGTACCGTATCTTAATATATACATTTCACTAACACTTAACACAATTCAGGGGTCGTAGGTATTTTAATTTACTTAAAAATGTTATATTTCATACTAGAGAATTCTTTCTACAGCAACAATATGAACACATCCAAGGCTCTGTCGATGTCCGCCCCGGGGGCTATAAACGTGGAGCACACAACTGTCAAATTTGACAACGAGATTAAAAAGGCCCGGCACTCGATTACCACGCATAGCGGCTTTAAGGTTAGTTTTCAAAAATTCCACACTTTATACCACCAACTACAACTAAATAACTGTGTCCTAGATAAATGAAGAGTTCCTAATGTACTTAAAAATAAGATATGTGATCATGATCGCAAATAACTTCAAGAATCATTCGATAGATGGCACTGATTCACTTTTCTCCCAAAAACATACTTTATGACTAACTACCGTCTCATAAAACTTCCGATCCTTTCTTTAACACAGTCAATGAGTTCACGAGTTCACTTTAATACGTGAATATCGTAGTGGCATTAAAATGTTAGTTCGTTTGTTAGCGTGGAAGTGTGTCAGCTTCCCAGCAGTCGACGGACTCGCTGCTGGGCGGGGAGGGCGAGGGCGCGGAGTCGCCGCTGGACGCCTGCCGCTCGCTCTCCTGCCTCACAGACTCCACGGACCACTCAGCACCTGTTAACTTCGATATGAGCAACCGAGTGAGTGTGATATTTTTATCATGTGTGAGCATGAACTTTATGACTTTCAAAATATATCTATTACCTGCTTTTTATAAATGAAGAGGTCGCATGTTTTAGTCTGTAGAAAACCACATTCATAGATATAAATAACATACTGAATTGTCATTAGGCGAAATTGCCGCGCGGCATCGAGAACATTCGTCCGCACATCGAGCAGGTGGACAATGTGCCGCTGCTCGTCTCGCTCTTCACCGACTGCACCTCCAGCTCCGTGCGGCACATGATACAGATCATGCAGGTTTGACTCACACCTGGCAAATGTAACACGTACGCCATACATACCTGTAAATTGTAACATGTAAGCCCTACTTACCTGACAAATGTAACACTACACCAGATATGTCTGTCAACTGTAACACTACATCATACAAACCAGTCAAATGTAACACATACCCCATACATACCTGTCAAATGTAAAACTTCACCATACATAACTGTAAATTGTAACAATGCGATATACCTAGCTGTCAAATGTAACACGTACGCCATAGATACCTGTAAATTGTAACACTACGACATACATACCTGTCAAATGTAACAATATTTGACAATTCCTCTTTAGGACTACGGCGAGGTGGTTTGCGTGATGGGTTCTGCAGCGAACTGTCTCAATATGGAGATATTCATGCAAGCTGATGCCAGGTTTGTACTAAATAATGTACTAACTACTATGTAATGTGTTATAGCTATGTATATCTAGTTAGCAATGTTTTCAGCATAGCTGTGGAGCCTCTATACCCGGTGTTGTGTCAGAAGATGCCAGCATACCAGCTGCCGGCGAACTGCGTAGGCCCCATACAGCTCGCGCGCGCTCTTAACTCCGTGCCGTGCTCACTATCGGTAACTTACTGGTGTTAGATTATCCCACGTGTGGGAAAAACTAGTGTTTTCTACACAATCTGTCACTCCCTTATTAATTATGACACTGTACAAGCAATCTAACAAAACTAATTTTTTTTAATTCCCCGCGGAGGGAGTCACTGGTAAAGCTAGTATGTCAATAATTAATACAGTAAACATTAAGGTAGGCGCAGTTGGGCAAAACCGCCTTGGGCGCCTGACGAAAAGGGGCGCTAGAGGTCTGTGAATTACTCTCACATAACACTCAAACATTGCCCCTCTACATATAGTAAAAAAGTAGGCGCTAGGCGCCGTAGAAATACAGCCCAAGGCACTGGCGGTATAATAATAAAGGAAAGTAGAGTAAAGAAGGAATAAATGTTTCATATAATATCGCAACTTGATTTAAAATGTTTGACCAACATAGTAAATCAATTTTTCCTTTAAAAATATCTAGTTTAATTCTTTTATTCAAATAGAGTTTTATAAAGACGTGCAATTAATTTTTCACGCTGCTCTATTGAAGCTTTTAAATAAATGGCAAAACCAACCATTCACTAACTACTGCAATACTAAGGTTTGTAGAATCGTTACTCTTTAGTAATTCAAGCTAGTTAGTATTCAATATTGCACGTAAAAATAGCCATTTTAGATAGTAAAGATCAAATATAACAAAACCTTCTGATCTGTTGAACCTGTTGAACATGTAGTTGCTACACACAGTCATTAAGTGTTCCTTAAGGGACGCTTATAGATATCGTATAGTTAATTTACAATAAGGGCTGTCCTTAGTGAGCACTTAGAGACAATATGTGCGCGTACGCAGATGACACGCGACGCGGACGTGTCCCTGTTCGCGCTGATCACGATGTCGCGTCACTTCATGACCTGCTTGTGGAACTCCACGCAGTTCTGGATGTGCAGCGCCTGCTTCATATCGCTACTGCAGGTTAGTAATGTTACGATGAAAATCGGGCAACACTAGAACACCGGCATATACGTTGACATTGACAGCTGTCAGCTAGGGACGGCCCTAGCTGACAGCTGTTAATGTCATTCAGACGTATTGGGATAGCGCGCCATTCTGGCGGGAGGCAGTGGCCTGAGTATTAAGTTTGTTACTGTTAATTAATGTCCTTAAAAGTATCTATAGATACTCACCAAACTAGCGATGAGTGGACAACAGTGGAATAAATGTAATTATTAAAGATTTTGCGCGAGCGCTTCGTCGTGTTTGATATAGTTATGGGGTAGAAGTGTAAAAAGTTTTACAAATAAAAAGTTCTTATCTATATCTATATTACTATAATAAAGCCTTTCAGGTGACTGCTTGCTCGTTTGCCAACTTAATAATATAAAAAAAAAACAATAAAATTATTGTTACTTGAGGTGGGTTCGTTCTGCTGCCTGCTGCCGCTGGCGCTGAGCACGGGCGGTGCGGCGTTCGCTGCGGGCGCGGTGGCGCTGCTGGCGGCCGCGCTCGCCTTCCAGCCGGTGCGCGCACACGTCATGCAGCGCGCAGCCACGCGCCCACACACAGACCTCGGCCCCAAGGTACTCACAATCGGTTGAAAAATATACTAACTAAATCACAAGAATATAAAAAAATACCATCTTGTTTTATATTCAAACAAAAGTGAGTAGCTTATGTGTTCTTCGAAACTATGCTCTACATCTATGACAAATTTCATCGAAATCCGTTCACCACTTTAGGCTACAAACTCTAACAAACATCCATCTAAACTTTCGCATTTATAGCATTAGTAAGATTAATTACAAGAGCACACAATTACGTTCTATCTTTTTAGGAACAAATCTCTTTGCTTTTTAATATCTTTTTAATTTGGAGGATTGTCGATGGCCAGTTTTTGCAATAAAATTGTATTACAAATAAATACTAATGATACAAATATAAATTACTTTTTTAAATTGAAATTTATTAGGTAAAATTAAATACATACATAATTTAAATTTGGTCGTTAGTTGTTTAAATGTAATGTAAAATGGGAACTAGATGGCGCTGTTCGTGTTCTGGTGCTACGCGTGCAAGTTCCTGCCAGCCGCCGTCTCCATACTGGCTCTGTACGCGCTCACACTGCGCAGCTTCTGCGAACAAATCGCTGAGGTTTGTGATAATATTAATTATCTATAGATTTACACAGCCTACTGTCAGAGGTGACTTTTTTTTTTAAATCTATATTTTTCGGAATATTATCAGAGTTTTAAAATTTCTGTAACATCAAAAGTTAAATTATTCCTTTAATTAGTATTACTTTTGGATCGAGTGGCTCAGGGGATACGCTGATGTCTTGTAATGCAGCGCCTTGGTTCGAATCCCGTCGTAAACCAAAGTATCGAATTTAATATCTACATCTACATTCTTAAAGTGTGCGCACATCGGTGTGATATTGACGTGATGATGTCAGGCGAGCGGTGTGACGTCATGCTGGCTGGTGTACCCTGTGAACGTGGGCGAGGTGAGCGGCGAGCGCGACCTCTCGCGGCGCAGCTGGCACGGCTGGGGAGACGACTTCTACGACGGCTTCTACCTCGCACAGCATCTCACACTCGCGCTACTCACGCTGCATCTCAGTCAGTGAACTGTGTTAAATGTATCAATTAACTGTTGAAGTCTTATGTTGACCTGCTCGAAGGACCATCGAGAACAATCAATAGTCCTTTGCTCTTTGTTTTGACCTGCTCGAAGGACCATCGAGAACAATCAATAGTCCTTTGCTCTTTGTTTTGACTTGCTCGAAGGACCATCGGGAACGAACAATAGTCCTTTTCTCTTTATGTTGACCTGCTCGAAGGACCATCGGGAACACTCAATAGTCCATTAATTATGGAGTCATAAAAGATTTAAAATATATGTTGAACCGTCATATTTCTTTTCGTAAATTCTATTTTTTTTAAAGAATTATAGACATTAATAGAAGTATAATCTGTAGTTTTCTATGCATGCATCGTTAAGAGAAAAAAGTAGGTTCAAATTGTTTTTCTCTTTAATATCAGTCAAGGTTATCTGAGTTTTTATTTATATATTTGTTTTCAGTTGTGATATCTATGTCGTTCGTGCAAAGACAACGCTCTATCTGGCAGGGCGGCTTTTGGACTAATAAAGTGTGGTTAGCTACAGTGTTCTTGCTGTAAGTATACTGTACTTTTACCATTAGGATATTTGATGATTTTTTTTCAAAAATTTTAATTCAAAGAACACTTCCTATAAAGACAGAAGACAAATAAGAGATTAAAATGGAATACAGATTACTTATAGTGATATACGGTGGTACTACTACATTGTTATCGATATCGACTGCACTATTAAAAAGGGTATATCGTATTTAGAAAGAAAAGACTGATCTCTATAAATAGATCGGTCATTGTTTGAAAATAAACGCTTTTGTTTCGTTCCGACTTAAACGCGCCAGTTGAAGTTCCTACTATCTATAATATTAGATCAAAACCCTTACCGCTACCAACCGCAACTGTCAGTCTCAACATAACATGTTTACAGCCTGTCCATTTATGCAGGACAGTGGGTAAAACATTTAACTACAGCATGTGACAACTTTATACCTGGTTCACACTTGGACATTAGCGCAGGCCGGTCATGGACTCACTGGCGCCAGTTGAATAATAGTCCAGTTATTAATTGCTACTGTGCAAATATGAACCATGCAGTATTTACATTATTCAGATTGTGTTGTGTTGTGTCAGGGTTCAGTTATTCCGTTATTGTCTTTGACAGAAGTCCAAATAAACAGTTGACTTAGAGCGGGCGCACAGCTTTGACTATGTGCGATTGTCGATTGTTTCGCAGTCAATTCAACTGTTTAGTTGCACAATTAGAAATCGAGTGCACACCTCCATATAAGCTCATAGTAATCAAAGCGAGACTAAACACATGTGCGATAGCTTAGTTTCTGCTATTAGATCATAAGTGAACAAAGACATTAAAATAATATCGCTTGTTTCTACAAACTACGTGCTGTAGTTGATATAATTGCATGATATCGTGATCCGTATTCTCGTAAACACTCATCCTATATTAACTAAACTGTTCGATCGTTATTCCGCAGGGTACGCGAGGGCTCCCACAAAAATGCCGACGACGTATTATTTGATATGTTCAAAAATGACGAAACTGGTCTTCTACCAGTCGGAAAGTTTTTGGCTGTAAGTGTCTTTTTATCAGTAGTAATCGAATTATATTACTATGAAAATAGCTGGCGTATTTTTACAAACAACACCTTCTAATTTTCAGGCTTTAAGAACAACTGGGATCAGAAAGAACGATCCACGTGTTAAGGAAGTAATGCACAACTTGTACAAAGTGCACAAGGAATCTAATTTTGAGAGCGGCTCGCCGGAAACATTGAAATTGGATAGAAAAACATTCAAAGAAGTTATAGCACCAAACATTGTTCTGATTACGAGAGCATTTCGCAGTCAATTCGTCATACCAGACTTTCAGGATTTTATAAAAGACGTAGAAGAAATATATTGGGCAGCTAAAAGTAATACAGATGGCAAGGTCGCCAGTTACATTCCTCAGCTCGCGAGAGCGTCGAATGAGAACTGGGGAGTGAGTGTCTGCACGATAGATGGGCAAAGATTTTCAATTGGTAAGCATAAATCTTCACTTTGTAAAATTTTAAAACTTCTATGACATTGTTTTATATTTCATGTTTATTTCAGGTGACGTGAACGTACCATTCACGTTGCAGTCATGCAGCAAGCCTCTCACATACGCCATGGCTCTTGAAACACTGGGACCTGACGTAGTCCACAAATACGTTGGCACCGAGCCCAGCGGCCGAAACTTCAATGAACTTGTCTTGGATTACAACAGTGAGTAAATGTAGGAAGCGCATAATAAATGATACACCACCTAGAAAACACTTGCGCGTCTATCAGACTAAAAATAAACTGCACACTAAGTTTGTTTAGTCAATAACAACACGCAAACTCGTGACACCTACATTATTATCGTTTGTTATACTATTTTGCTCTTTCTTTTACAGTGAAACCGCACAATCCTATGATAAATGCGGGTGCTATTTTAGTATGCTCATTACTGAAAACGCTCGACAAACCGGAAATGACATTGGCGGAAAAATTCGACTATGTTATGTCATTCTTCAGTCGTCTCGCTGGCCATGAAGTTTTGGGCTTCAATAATGCTGTATTTTTGTCCGAGCGCGAAGCTGCGGACAGAAACTACGCTTTAGGATTTTACATGCGTGAACACAAATGTTATCCCGATAAAACTAATCTTCGTGAATGCATGGACTTCTATTTCCAGGTATTCATATTTTGAAAAGAATATTACTATTTAACCAAACAAGAGATACGTTTTTTTAATAATAAGTAAAAGAAAAATAAATCTGAAGCTCACCGTTCTCTTTTTCCAGTGTTGTTCAATGGAAGCGAATTGTGATATAATGTCAATCATGGCGGCTACCTTGGCCAACGGTGGAATATGTCCCATCACCGACGAGAAAGTTCTGAGGCCGGATTCCGTCCGCAATGTGTTATCCTTAATGCACAGCTGCGGCATGTACGACTACTCAGGACAATTCGCCTTCAAAGTGGGACTGCCAGCGAAGTCTGGAGTCTCGGGGGCTATGCTCATTGTTGTTCCTAATGTTATGGGCATTTGCACTTGGTCTCCGCCTCTAGATCCCCTTGGAAACAGTTGCAGGGGACTTCAGTTCTGTGAGGTGAGTGAATTTAGCAAGATTGATATTCTTTCAAATGTATTAACTCAGGCCTATTTTATATGCGAATTTATGTTGTACAGGATCTAATCATGCGTTTCAACTTCCACAAATACGACAATATTCGTTATGCCAGTCACAAAAAGGACCCGCGTCGTTACAAATTTGAATCTACTGGCCTCAGCATCGTGAATCTCTTATTCTCCGCCGCCAGTGGAGATCTCAGTGCTCTAAGAAGGTATCCAATTGAAAACATAACATCTTATTGTATTAATTATACGTAAAACAGATGATGAATGTATTGTATAATGTTTGTCAGCAAAACTTCAGATCCGTCTCTACTTCCCGTGCCAGTGACACCTAAATCTCAAGACTGAATAAATAGTCCACAAGTAACTACATACAAAAGTTTTGTATAGCTACTGTGAAACATCATACATAATTCATATTTTAAAAAAAGCAAACGTGCTTAAAGATTTCTTTGCATTCACTTGGCTTCTACGAAATATTGTTTACCCAACATTTTCTAATAGTGACGCGCTTTTCTGGAATTCCTCAAATACAATATTATTAGATTTATCTTTTAAAATATTACAGTTCTAATTGATTAATTTTTAGGCATCATCTCTCCGGTATGGACATGACGCTTTCCGATTACGACGGACGTACAGCACTACATCTGGCTGCTGCCGAAGGACATTTATCATGCGTTGACTTTCTCCTCGCTCAATGCTCGGTGCCTCACGACCCTCGGGACCGCTGGGGTAGTCGTCCATTAAACGAGGCCGAGACATTCGGACACACAGCCGTCGTTCAATACCTCAAAGAATGGGAACGCACACATCCAAACGGAACTGATGATAAATCCGAATCGGCGGTCGACGCCATCCTCGAGGTGAATCCGGAAGCAAACGACGCTGTCAAAGATCCGAGTATACAAGAAATAGTTACGCGAAACGGGGATAAAGTGCAGTAAATCTCATAAAAAGCCAAAATAATGTGTATTGTTCCATATTGATGTTTAAAGTGTATTTGATGTGTAGTATATCGTTGGCGTAAAGGCCGCTTCTCTTGTTTCATATTTAATATCGATCATCATTACCTTTTAAAGAGTAAGTTGTCCTTGTTATTGTAGCGATTTCCTTTGTTCTCTTGACTTTATGATATGGCGCGACATCCACTTTTTTTTTAATTTGCTCCATAAATTGTTATCGGCCTTCCTTTCTTCCTCTTCCCTTTTATTTCGCATAAAAATTGCTGTCGTATCATAAACAACAATGAAACTAAAGATTCTTCTAGTCGAATTTAAAAAAAAAGTAGTTATCTGACTAAATAGAAAATCGAAACAAAACTACGATATATTTTTTAATGATTGATCCTATTTATATTTTTGTGCTCTATTTTAATTTTATGAACTTTTACAATTGTTTTTGGCTGTGATAAACTTTCGAATGACGTACTTCTACTTTACGATTTATTTATTGTTTGTTCATCAATCTCTAGTATATAAGTAGATAGATCACAAGCATTTAATATAAAAGAATACTTGAAAATCAATGTTCCATTCTATTACTACAGGAGTTTATAAGTCTTTCTAAGATCTGATGTTCCAGATCATGTTTTCGCTTATCATATATATCATTCCTACTTTTGTAGTGTGTAAATGACTATTATGTAAAGGTTATTTGCTTCTATTTTCTGATTATTTATAAGTGTGTTCAAACCAAGCATATAGACAGCTGTTGACTATAAACAGCCAATCTTTTTAGTTATTTACTACTAGCTGTTGCCTGCGATTTCGTTCACGCAATATTTAGATAAAAACAATAGCCTATAGTATGCGCGTCTATGTCAGCTACGCTTCAGTGAAAGTCCGGTCGAAATCGGCCCAGCCGTTTCGGAGATTACCAGGAACAAACGCGGCTTGCGGACAGACAGACAGACAGACAAAAAAAAATGCGATTTTCGTTATCAGCAACGCAAATACATCATCTTCCCGAAATCTGAAATTTTTCTTTAGATATTACAGACACTCCAATTATATTATATGTATAGATTTACTAGATAATTCCTCTTATTCGACCATTTTCGGTTTGATGATTTTATGAAATATGCAGAATAACTTAGTGATTTAATTATGTGTACTTTTGTCTAGAAACTACGATAAAACATCATATATTACATTAATTTATATTCCGTTAATTTATCTGTCGGTATACTATGATAAGCTTCAGGTTGACAAACGATTAAGTATTAAGCAACTTAATATCAGCATGTTAATGCACAACTTAGCATGTATAATATTTATGATAAGTTAACCCGCTGTATTCGTTGAAACTCAATAACATCTGTTAATAGATTTTGAAGGTGAAAGGGCCGTGAGATTTCTAACTTCGTGTGACCAACCAGTAGCTCAGAGTGGTTGTAAAATAATAAAATAGTGTCAGAGTGATGTGAGAAAAGCCTGACTTCACATCACTCAATCATCTTATTATCGACTTGACAAATTCTAAACATTATAAAATATACGACAATTGAGATCGCATTCTTACCGTATTTCCAATGCACCATTACTGTCCTTATCCCTCTCATACTCTTTGTAAAAAACAGAGATGTCAATATGTTCTACAGTTTTAACAGTAGTGGAAACCCATGGTTATCGTTTTAGTGTGGTGTAGGCGTGCCGCATCAATTTCATTTTAAACCTCTTTGAGTTCAGTAAGAGGCCAGTCGAGTTTATTGCTACCGTTGCATTCTTCATCACTTAGCGGATATCTACGAATCTCGATTGTCGTCAGTAAAACGTTTCGATAACCAATCATCAACTTCGTGCGAAATCAAGACCACACCTATTCTTTCCATTTATGTATCATGTTTATGTTAAAATTCAGTTTACGATATAGCTCATCCTTAACTGGTTTGATACCAATTTGCGGGAACATTCTAAATTTGCGGATTCTTAATTTAATGTTTACTGTTTTAATTGCAATTTGTGACTCGAATGCTAATATAAATTGTTTTACAAAAGAACTTTACAATCTGCAGAAAAATGTGGCAAAGATTAAGAATTGCAGTTTATTACTGATTCGATATTTTTATATCTTTTAAATAAGTTGATCCTTATTTTATTATCACTGACATTTCTGTTTATATCTTTTCTCTAATCAAGCAGTTTATTTAGTATCTAACTCATTTCTGTTCGTTGACTCTTAGTATTAAGTGAATCGAAAACCAATATTTATATTCTAAAAGTGAATGACGTTAAAAGGTGCAGATTAAAAATAACTATGGCACATGAATGTATGAGAATCAAAAAGCCAAAACTTGTACAAAGCATAACGAAGGGATTAAAATTCGTTCTTTTTGAGAATCCACAATGGGAATTAATCCGGTCCGTGAAAATGTCACTCGTTTAGCTAACAAGGTAAGACAGTTACCTGAATATGACGTAAAAATTCCCCCGACTTTAAATAAAGGTAATAATATTAACTATACTTATTGCAAAAAAAGTAACGGTAAGTCGCTTTAGAGGTATAGTGGACAAAAATTGAATCTTTTGTATGCTTTTAAGACGCACTCTACATTTAACATTCCATCAAATCTTATTAAAAGTTGTTATTTTAAATTGCACTTTATTGTTAACTCTACAAGATGTAATATTGCATGTTCATCGTTAATTCGCAGTTAAAACGACATATTTATATTGCAAAATCCAATTTTCTGCTGACATCTCATCTGTCGACTTTAAGCTTTGCAGACTGGACCGCTGTCGACTTGGTTTTACGGTCATTCTTCACACATCGTCGTTTATTAAAATGGCACATTAAAATAAATGTATTTCTTAATACTTGCTGATGAATAAAATGGCGCAAACGCATTCACTGTGGCTACCGTATGCTCAATAGGTAAAGAACCTAGTCTTTCTAATATATAATACAACTAGCCTGCGAGTATATCTGCCCAGAATTTAAAGAAAAAGATGAAAAGCATCACATTGGTCATGAGAGAATATGTTCTATGTATCTCGATGGCTGGCATTCCACAGCCGTGCGGTTTTCGCGGAACTTCTTGCCTCGCACAGCCGCGTTGTGGAACGGTCGGCCCTCGGCGGTATTTCCAAACCAATACGACTTAGGGTCCTTCAAGAAGCGAGTCTATCATTTCCTCAAAGGCCGGTAACGCATCTGTAATTCCTCTGGTGTTACGGATGTCTATTGGCGTCGTCGACCACATTGTTGCTCCCGCCGGTCGTTTGCCCCCTTTTAGTATAAAAAAACCAAATGACTATAAGAAGTATTGTAC
>JAOCNA010000002.1:6961836-6975903 GCA_026546675.1 Papilio helenus
CCGCCCACTGTATTACGATTCAATTTACACAACGAATTAAATTTAATAAAAGCGTATGATTAAACTTGCTTTCGCCCGCGACTACGTCGGTGTGGAATAAAAAATACAAAAGTAGCCAATGATTTCTTTCAGACTATTGTCTACATCTACGCCAAATTTCATCGAGATCCGTTCAACAATTTAGGCTACAAACTCTAACAAATATCAATCCATCCATTTCAACCTTACGCATTTATAATAGACTAGCTGTTGCTCGCGACTTCGCCCGCGTGAAATTAAATATCTCTCTCTCAAACTCAAAATTAAATATAGCCTAGTTACTCACAGATAAATTACCTTTCTAACGGTGAAAGAATTTTTGAAATCGGATAAGTAGTTTCTGAGTTATTTCAATACATACAAAAATACAAATCTTTCCTCTTTATAATATTAGTCTAGAAGTAAGAAGTTTAGTAAGATAGTACGATTGGGTAGGCACAAATTATAGTTGTCAAGTTTGCAAGACCTTTTTAAATTTAAATCTCACGCTCTATTAATATTTGACCTACATCGATAGTACATCGAAACTATTTTAGTTCGCAAATAAACATCATACATAGTAAAAAATATATCTTCATATGGTACAATTTAAAGATACAAAACATCCAATCAAAAACAATGCCACATGACCGAATTACCAGGGTGACATAAATGGGCAATGATATGACAGATCCACGTGGGGCGCGATACCGTCGCAGTTCGCTGACCCCGCGCCGTCCGCCGATTGCGTGCACACTGCCTTCTGTGCGGAACACACATACGCACACAGAGACAGGATTATATAGCCCGGACGGGATAGTACTTGTCTTTTTGATAGGACGACCGTTTATTAAATTTAACAAAAGTTATATGCATAGCTAAATTATTAACGTTAAATTACTCATAGGACTAGTTATACGATTAAAGAAAACTTGATAGTAAATTTAAAAAAAAAAATAGAAAACCATTAATACATATCTATAAGCTAAAAGCCTTAAAATGTTGCTTGACAATTTTACAATATTTAGGACTTCAAGCCTTAAAAAAAAATTCTTTTTCCACAACAGTGAATAAAAAAAGGCCGGAAAACATTTTTAATGGTAACCCTAGCTATACCGGGCAATTTGAAACTCAGCAAACTTTGAACAACGCCTGTTCATCGTGTTCCTAATGGAATTTGCTCGACGCCAGACCTGTGTCTACAAACACTAACACCACAAGGAAGCTATTGGGTCCATTTAATTAAAATACACTTTAATACATTGACAATACAATAATAAAAGACAGAACAGTTTATTACGCTATTATTCTTTGACCGTTTTTCTGGAATTTTCCTTCTGATTTAATTAAAATAGACTAGGGACAATAATTTAAGACCATGCATTCATTTTATAAACAACATCTGATTCATATAGATTTACTAATAGAAAATATCTGCATAATCTAAACAAGAATCGTGTTAACGTCTTGTTAAATCTATTATCTGTATCAAAACATCTGCAACGTATTAATGAATGAGTTACATTTAGAACCTTGTCGTTGTAAAGTAACTCGATACAACAGTGGGCGATTAAAGAGACCTTTTTTTCTTCCTTCCGTTGTTTAGTTTCATCGCTTGCCATCAGGCGCACAATCTATACTTTTATTATTCTATTGTTAACATTACCCTCTTCTAGATGTAACACGTGCACTTTCTTTAAAAAAAACAATGTTTTCGCACAGGTGTTTCGGCAATGTAAACTCACGGAGCACTAATTTACACAACAAACTGCGCTTGTGATCATTTAATATTTAACATTGTCTTCTTTTGTTTTTCTTAACAAAAACAAAATATTTCTCGTATAACGAGGCCGAGGCACCGAGAAAAAATTATTCACATACCTTACAAGGAATGTTCTTCGAAACATCATACAATTTTCCAAAGAATTCTACATTTTTATGTGAAACAATTAAAGGTTGAAATATGCGTCATTGGACCTTTATAGTAAGATTGAAAGGAAAAATACAATCTTACAAATATTTCGAGATATAGTACTTTTTCTTCAAATTTTATTAAACACGTGATATTTCATACAAAGGATCTTCTGTACTTGTTTCGTAAATTTCTATATTTAGACATGTGCTATATAAACACCCACACGAAGAAATTTGTTATATATCTTTATGTACTACATTATAAAGAGACAAGAAATGACCTGTTACTGACGTAAGCAGTTACAAAACTGATCTACTATTTGGCAATTTACCTTGAACCGTCGACCAAATAAAGGGCGTTGCAATAAAGTCATTTAAAATGAAATAGTATGGAAATCTCCACAGAATAACATTAAATATGATTATAAATTCATCATAAAATACGTCATCAGGAGTCTATACCTTATAACAATACATGGTTTTTTATTATTGTTTTTATTAACTTTGTAATAACTTAGCGAAAACTGATTTCGGTTAAAATATTTTTATTTATTCATGCCACGTCCACGTCGTACAGGATAAAAAAAGCAATAAGGAAAAGTTTCGATGCAAAGAAATATAACATTAGTTTTTTGTTTCCTTCGTGGTATTCTACAGTTTTTTAAAGTATTGTAAAAATAGTTGATAGATAGGGAAAACATCAAGAGAAAAAATTAGTCGACAAAGTACAAGAAATCAAGAGTTACGTAGATAGACATTTCGACGCCTACGACAAAAAGAGTTACATCTTATATGGGTACTCCATATAATATGGAACTTTATTTATTGCAGGGTTTATTCCTGAAATGCAAATGTATGAAGCAAGAGTACCCTAATACGTTAGGCGAGTAACCCTGAAGGTCGTCGAGGTCACGGGAGACCAAAGTTCCGGTGAATAGACGGCGTAAACCGAAACACGAAACATTGTATAACAAATTGGAAGACCATGGTCAGAGATAGAATGAAATGGAAAATGATGCTGGACTGAGACAAGGCATACAAAGGGCTGTTGTAATAGAAGAAATGGATTGCTTTTACATTGGTTATACCGCAATATAAATATTATAATTTTGACTTTCAATAATATTAACTGGTAAGTAATTGGTAAGACTTACATTAATTGTTAGTTCCAAATGGGTATGAAGATCTCAATAGTATAAAAGTAAAAAAAACAGTGTCAGTACTATACTTATCTCGTAAACATATTTTTTGCATGATGCAAGCTTTTTCATTCAATAAATGATACTTTCACTTGAAAATTTTCACTAAACTTTTTTCTATTCTACGCGACCTACGTTTGAGCATAACATTTTTTAAATAGAAGAGCTCTAGAAACCTTTGGACAAAGAGTTGAAAAAAGTCAGCACTTTTTTTAAATGACTGTTTTTATAACGAAACCAAAATGCTAACAATTATTGTCATTAAAACATGTAAAAAACATTTATAAAGAGTTTGTAATTAATAAATTTACGCTTTTAAATATACTTTATAACAAATATTAAATACTAACTCTCATATTCATTTTCTTTTTCATTGTGTTTGTTCAAAATATAGCTTAATAATATTAGACTTAAGATGTAAATACTTAGGTGCAAAAAATCTGTTATTACATACTTCACAATTACACTATAATCATTTAATATTTCAAAGTCCATACCATATTAACTAAAAGAAATTATTCTACCAAAAAAATGTATAAACTAAGTGTAGACAGATTATCCAAATTAAATATTCATATGTCCATGCCATGTTTCAAATCCTTATAAGAAAGCATTCCTACCTTGCAGTCTTTATGTCGGTAACACCAAGTACATCCAAAGAGTAGTCCAAGAGCTGTGACGACCAGCGCCAGCACTGGCAACATATACAGCCCTTGTGGCCGCCATCCTTCCAACACTGCTGCTTCATTTGTACCTGGGAAAAAACATTATGATGCAAAATGTTTTTATTTAAACTGACCATAAAGACAAAAAATACAGTGCCAGTTGCTATCTTAGTATGGGTGATATATTTACTGTATGTCAAGGAGTTTAGGTGCTTAAAAGCTTTAACAGAGTAACTTCAACTTTCATACATGGTGGCTTTAATGTGTTTTAATTATTTTAAAAATTAAGTGATATAGATAACTACATTATTACATACATTGTTTTACAAAATATGTAAAACATATTATTTTTTTTGTGGAATACACAAGTTTCTATATAAAATACTAAGATCATAATGTTGAAAAATTAAGACTAGTTTTTGCCTACAATTTTGTGTAAGCGAAATTTAAACAAAAAAAGTAATTATTGACCTCTATGTTCTATATCTATGCCAAATTTCGAGATCCATTAAGCCATTCTAGAGATACCTTTTATTATCCATCCATTTGAATATTTGCATTCATAATATTATTATAGTAAGAAGTAAGTTTTGGATAGGAGTAAGGTTTAACTATCATACTAGTTTTGCATAGTCAACCACAAACTATAGATGCATTGTCAGCTAATATATTTGTGTAAGATAATGTTATATCATTGCATTTATGTGATTATTGAACTATTTTATACTAGACTGTGATAGTGATTAGGGAAATTTTAAGAATTAACAGGACATGTTCATAGAAATATAAAATATTTAACAAGAAAACTTTGCCAAACTCTTAAGATTTTAAATCTACCCGAAAATTTTTTAAAAAAGTATAAAGACAGTGATTTTTGTAAAATACTTTTTTGTATTTATGTAAAAAAAACAATTTTAAATAAAACCGGGTAACCTAGATACAAGATTAACAAAATGTTAGAAATAAATTAGAAAACATGTTATTTTAGCAACTTACCGTGAGGGTAGACTAGCGGCGTTGGCCTCACAGGTAACCCTTGTATCAAAAGTAAGCCTGTTGAGGCCGAAAACAAAATCACCCATAGCATACCCATTATTTTTACATAATTTACACAGCCACATTATTTTTCGTTTCATTATTTATATTTTTAATACATACACAACACAAAAAATACACGGTCCATGACAGGTTTGCGCTAATGAACAATATCACAACACTATACAATATTATCACACTTAATAAATTTGAAATAGCATTTTATAAGTCAGGGGTATTTATTACACATAAAACATTAAATTTCATTAAGATTTTCGTGCACATTTACATATAAATTGCGCAACCCACAGCTGTACAGAACGCCATTTTTCTAGTTCAATGTTGTCATTTACAAATATCTACACCATACCAACAAATAACAACCACATGTGGCAACATAAAAGATATAGTAAAATAATTTAAACAAAAACCTTAATAAAACAGTGAAATTAACAAAGGCAATTATGTTTTAGGTTATTTGGCATGGCATAAAATTGTATGGAAGATATAGGTACACAATTAGAAAAAAACTTTATATTTATAGTCTCATATGATATCAATTTTTTTTCTGAAAATGATAGATGTCAATGTCAACTTATTAGCTTATGTCATGTGCCAACTGCCAATTGTCATTTGTCTGTTTGTCATTCTTGTTTTGTCAGTCAATAAGCGTTGAAAATAAAGGAAAAATTAAAAAATTGTAATGTTCTGATAACTTCTTTGTGTATAATGCCAAAAAATGAATTAAAAAATAACATTAATTTTGAAACTCAAAACGAATGCTCGTAAACTTTAAGCTGCAATTGATAACCTCTAAACACATGTACGGTAAACGAGTGTTGTTGCAATCAGTAGTTAGATTTAATAATTACACAGTTCGTCATTATCAAAAGAAAAAGTCTCAAAGGCTGTTGGAATTTTTAGCCGACATGCCTAAACCGAATACGTCAAGAATTATGGACGCACAGCGTCAGCGGCAGCAGATATCCAAAAAGGCACAAAACTACGTTCCCAGTACAATATATCTACAGGTTGTGGGTTCTGGTGCTCGAGGTGTTCCCAACACACTATATCTCTTTACGGACCAAAAGCGGTAATTATTTTTCTTTACATAAAATTGCAACATATTTCATGAGACAACATAGGCTACCTCTGATCAGAGGTAACTCAACTAGTATTGACGACCTGTGGATCAGTTCAATTTCTATCTGCATAGAGCTTTTGATTCATGATTCAAGCTACAAACTGAGTTATCAGGTAGTTTGTGGCTTGTTAGCCCACATAGATATGTACATCTGATGCAATGACATTTTTTATTTATACCAGTAGTTTTTTAAATCAATAAATTTCATATATTTTTTATTAATCTGTCAGATATTTTATGCTAAAGATTATTTTCCCAGTTTCATTTCGGAGTTTTTCACTTTAGTATTATATTTACTTTAGATTAGCATATTTGGATAATTTATATAAAAATAATTGTAGTGTAATTCACTTAACATTTCTCTTTGTGTGGATTAAATATGCTTTTATAACACTAAATAGCAAAGATAAACCTTTATTTAATAAAATGTCATCCTCATCCTACCCTATACTTTTATACAAAGGATTGGCACAGTACGTACTCTTTGTTCACAAGAAAAAATAATTAAGTACCCTTTGCTCTATGCTAAATTACATTAAGACCACTAAGTTAGGACATATGTAGTAACAAATATCCATTCAAACATTCATATGTATAATATTAGTATGATATATTGACAGATATCTTTTTAACTGTGGTGAATCAACACAACGGTTAGCGCATGAGCACAAAGTGAAGCTGACAAGGTTAGACCATATTTTTATCACAAACAAGACATGGAAGAACATAGGTGGACTACCAGGTCTCTCACTAACTCTTCAAGATGTTGGAGTACCTAATATTACTTTACATGGACCTCAAGGTTTGGTAAGCTAAATATTTTTTATACAGATTTTTGTACTACTAGCTGTTGCCCGCAACTTCGTCCAAGCAATGTTAAGATAAAAAGTAGTCTATAACATGCCCGTCTATGTCAACTACCCTCCAGTGAAAGTTGGTCGAAATCAGCCCTGCTGTTCTGGAGATTACATGGAACAAACGCAGTTTGCGGACAGACAGACAAAAAATTTTTAAATGCGATTTCCATTATCAGCAATGCAAATACATCATCTTTACGTAATCTGGAATTTCTCTTTTGATATTACAAACAGACACACCAATTTTAGTATATGTATAGATTTCAATTTTTATGAAACATTACTAGTATGTAAAATGTAATGCTAAATTTTTTGTTGCAATATGTTATTGAATGTGGAAGGTATATCTCAGAATTTTAATAATTTAATTAAAAAGATTAAGAGAAGTTTATATAAGGAAATGATTGCAAAATACATGTTTGTTTTGTTGACCAACTTCTCAAAAGAAGGAGGTACTCAATTTGTCTGTATGTTTTTTTTAGGATGAACTTTACAAAGCCACAAAGAGGTTTGTAATAATGAAAGACATGAATGTAACATTAGCTCCTTGCAGTCCTTCTGAAGATTTTGCTGATAATGTCATGACTGTTAAATATGTTTTATTGTAAGTATAAATTATTGGAAATCTACTCCTGTCGGGTCAGAGCACCGGGTTTTCGTCCTCCAAATAACTCTATCTGTCATCTCAGTTGTCACTCCCTTCTTGGTCATATCACCTATTACGCAATCCATACATCTCTTTCATGCACGTGTAGATGTAATAGTAAGAGAATGTATTTACAAGTTTAAGATCTTGAAAGCACAATATCATTATTATGCAATATCTATGTAAGAATGTAAATTTAAATTTATTATTGTACATTTCAGACGGCCGGAAAACATTCTCAAACCGGATATGAATCCACCGAAGAAACCTAAACTTAGTAGTGATACGACTACTGCAGCGTTTGAGGAATTCATACACGATGAGACTGACTACTATAATCCTGATGTACGGAATATGGAGGAGAAGAAAAGCAATAAACAAAGAAATAAATCACCTGAAAAAGGTATGACTTACTCTGCTAAGTACTTAGAAAACTATTAAATTTTTATCATAGTAAATATGTTAAATATGAAAATTTTATGATGGCCACATTAAAAAAAAAATTAAAGTAAAGCTTATTAATTGTTTTAGTTTCAGAATCAGTACGGAAAAAGGCCGAGAGAGCACTCCACGAATTAGAAGGGAAATCACAATGTACAGTGGCTTACATTTGTACTTTAAAGGTAAAAAATTCTTAAAACATTTTTAATAAGTATTTGAATGAGTTAACATGTTGACTGCCAGTATCAGCACTGAAAGTGTTAAATTTATATAAAGGAAGCAAATTTTATTAAAAAATGTAAATCTAAAAGTACTCGTACTTTGGTTTTGAGTTGATGATGTTTTTAGAAAAGGCTCGGCACATTAGACTTGGCAAAGTGCGTGGAGAAAGGTGTGAAGCCAGGACCATTGTTAGGGCAACTTAAAAATGGACATGATGTGATACTTCCCGATGGCAGTCATGTTAAATCTAAAGATGTGAAAACACCAGATGATCCGGGACCTGTATTTATTGGTAAGTTTTAACGTTAGTAACAAATTTCATTTATTTGACAAGTTATTTGACCTTGTGAGCAAAGTGAAACTAAATTATAACTTATGCTCTTTTATCCTATTATCTACGTCCATGTAGGTTTTACATATATTCTGAATCAACCAATAGCAACTTCTTTGCCGTTTAAAAAAAAAGTTTGAAAAATATCTATGGTTATCAGAGTAAACTAATATGGACTCGAACATAATTTTGACTATGGTTTTGACAAAAGTTCCATTACACATTGAATATTATTTTTATTGTATCTTTTTTTTTCAGTGCTTGAAGTACCAGATATATCCTACCTTACAGTGGATGATTTCTCATCCCATTTTGACAATGGACTTAATTCTATGGAGAACATACCTGCTCTTGTTGTTCATTTCACACCTCCTCATGTATTCCGACATCCAATGTAAGTCATTATAATAAATATTCGTCAGCGTAAAATTTAAAAAAAAACTAGTAGTAAATATAATTACTCAGTAAGAGTGTAGCTTTTTAATAGTGAAAGAATTGTTGAAATTGGCTCAGTAGTTTTTGAGTTATTTCAATACATACAAAAATTCAAATTTTTCCTCTATACAATATTAATATAGATAATTAGCTTCTGTTGTTCATTGTTATATTGCAACTAACAATAAACAACTGATAGGCCTATATGTTAGATGCCCCAAAGAAAATCGAAAAATGTTAAATTGATACAAAATTTACCTCAAATAGTAAAAAATAGTAGCTATCTCTCTCACACACCATCTCGCTTACGTTCCTCTCCACGCTAACAATCTAATCTATATCTATACTAATATTATAAAGAGGAAAGTAATGTTATAAATATTTTATATTTTTGTATGTATTCGATTCACGAAAAAACTGAGCCGATTTTAAAAATTCTTTCACCATTAGAAAGATCTGTGAGTAACATAGGCTATATTTCGTATTTTTTTATTTGACGCGGGCGACGTCGCGAGCAACATCTAAACATACATTACTACGATGAACATTTTCAGTTACCGAATGTTCGTATCCAAGTTCGGTAGTAGTACTCAGCACCTGGTGCTGAACGAGGAGAACACCTGCTTAGGGTCTGAGGCGGTGCATCGCACGCAGCACCGCCTGCACGTGCTGGACGCGGACGTGTTCCCCCTGCTGCGAGACGCGACAATACCCGCGGTGTGGAACTCACACCCACCCACTGATGGTGTACTCGGCAAGGCTAATTGTATGGAGGAACTCAAGAATAGAGTAAGTTTACACTGTTTCATCACCAGCTCGAAGCCTGGTCTAAGTTAAGGGTGAAAAGGCCAAAGGTTCAAGCATGGCTTAAAATAAATCATTCCCTCATTTTAGATTTTATCTTACTAATTCTTATTGTAAAATATGATAAATGTGAAAGTTTAGATGGATGGATGCTTGTTTTGTAGCCGAAACAACTGAACGGATCTTGATGAAATTTGTCATAGATGTAAAATTGTCATAGATTTGGAGGAACACACAGGCCACTTACTTTTGCTTTTTTTTTTATTCCATGCGAACGTAGTCGCGGGCGAAAGCTAGTTACTCATATAAGTCATAAAGGCTTTTTTTAGTGACCACTTAGCTTAGTACTTAGCATTCCTGAATATGCCAGCATATAACATTCTTTAGTTAATATTTTAAGGAAGTTTTTAGTTTAATATCGCAAAACGCCATAATTGAGTTTGACAATTTTATTTTATTTCAGATTGCTTTCGCCCAGTTTCAAAATATAATAAGAATGGAAGAAATGAGTAAAGATAATATAACTGAATGCACGGAGGCCAAGTACGACTTCATCACGGGAAGAACTCTCACTATATTTCATTTGAGGCCGAAAAAATGTCTAGATAGGTATGTATAAGACCTTTATATTTAATTTTACAATTATATTATGAACAGATATTAAAAGTACTCTGTGGTTTATGTCTAAAGGTAGTAAGATTTAGAGTGAATGACAAAAAAAAAAAAAATTTTTTATTGAAATTGATACAGTAAAAAAACTTCAGCATTTAAGGATTTTATCTATCTATAGATTTCTACAATTAAAACATATCTATCTATCTCTTAAAATCATTGTAATATCTTTGTTTTACTTTGTTACAAATCTGCATTGGTTAGCCCTATATTTAGTAATCTGTTCCCTATATTCATTATAACTGTAAATTTTATACGTAAAAAAATTTAGATCAGCGGAACCAAAACTTCATGTCCAAGATTACATAAAGGAGACAATGGAAGTGGAAGGTTTCTCTAAAAGTCTAGAACAATACCGAGAGATTGTCAGCAAGATGGGATCTAAGAAGGAAATGTTCAAAGCTGAATATCCTAAAGTGATATTCCTCGGCACCGGCTCCTGCATCCCTAGCAAGACGAGGAACACCAGCGCTATTGTCATACAAATAGAGTGAGTACATATCCCACTGTTGAAATCGTATTAATATTATAAACTAGATTTCGGCCACGAGTCCGTCCCTGTGGAATAAAAAAAACAAAAGTAGGTTATGTCTTCTTCCAGCATATCCTCTACATCTATGCCAAATTTCATCGAATTCCATTCAGCAGTTAAGGCTACAGACTAACAAATATCCATCTAAACTTATACATTTATAGTATTAGTAAGATGTGGACGTTTAGATGGATGGATGTTACTGAGTATCTTCAAACGGCTTCACGGATTTCTATGAAATTTGCACAGATGTAGAACATCTGAAAAAACACATAGACAAGACATAGTCAATGAGATTCGTTAATTGCGGACAAATTGGCATGCCAAAGCTAGTACTTGTAAACACATTGGGTGACAACCAATGAAACTCAAACCATAGAGATGAAGAATTCTTTAGCTCTGTCTTTCACTCTAACTCTCTCTTTCCCACTTTCTATCTCTTTCTTTATCTGTCTGAATTTGTAACATGAATATATTCATATTAAACAGTTGTTAAAGGGACTATGTTATTTTTTAAATATTTTAATCATGAAAAAATGTGTTTTAAAATTAAACGTAGTATACACAACATGTATTGTTACAGTGAAAACAGGTCTATGTTGTTGGACTGCGGCGAGGGGACGTTCGGTCAATTGGTGCGGTTCTTCGGCCCCAAGAGAGTTAACAACTTCCTCAGGACTCTCAGAGCTGTGTACATATCACATTTACACGCAGACCATCACATGGGTAAGATACTTTTATAATAAAAACATGTGAACTATATTTTATTCAATTATTAGCTTTCGCCCACGACGCCGTCTGTGTAATTAATTTAAAAAAACTTAGTAAGTAGCCTATGTTCTACATATGTGGTAAAATTTGTCGAAATCAGTTGAGCCGTTTTGGAGATACTTTCTATCCAACCATATAAACATATGCAAAGTGTTAGTAATAAGTATAATTTATAGAATCCAAAATTTTAACAATAATGTCTGTTTGGATACATGAATTATTGAAAATTATTGAAATAAACAGTATATAATATGACTAAAACACTGTTGACACTTCACTTGAGATATTTTTCAAATTATCATCACCAATGCTATCTTTACAATTTACTTTACTCGTCTATATATGTTTTTAAATGATTAAAATCTACATTAATTTCTCCTGAAACAAATGAATTTATTTGGATAAGAATTATTGTTGAAACCAATAAAATAACGCCGCAAATACCAATTCGTTTTTATTGCATTTTTTTATTGCTAGATTTCTTTTTTAATTTCTCGTAGACAAAGACGCGAGAAAAAGCTATATGCAGTGTTTTCCATCTTCATCCTCCTGCTCCTTATACTACTCCCGAAGGGTCGGCGCAACAGGTTTCAGGCATTGAAAAGGACAACTTTATCTATCTTTACTTTGCCACTTTTAAATTACTGTGAAGGAAGGTGTTTAAATTCGTCGCGAACAACATCGCACAGAAGACTAACTCTAGGTAACTCGCAAGAAGCAAAATGCACTAACGTGACAAACTATTTGACTGTTATTGATGAAGACTGTAACATGAGCCAATGATGTAATAAAAATTTATAGGGTTGATCTTTAAGTCAATGAACGAAGTAGGCCTACGTGCTGATATACTACCGAACAAAAGAAACAGAGAAAGAGATTAATAACAAATTAAAATCTACATCGACTGATATATGCTTACTATCCAATTATTATTTACAAAATTACCCTTACGTTAAAACTATTCCAGGTTGCGGCGAGCACTACACTCGCTCTAACCGCATCGTAGGCGGTCACTCGACAGGCTTCGGCTCGCATCCCTGGCAAGCAGCGCTCATCAAGTCCGGCTTCCTTAGCAAGAAACTCGCCTGTGGGGGAGCGCTTATATCAGATCGATGGGTTGTTACTGCAGCTCACTGTGTAGCCACGTAAGTCTAGGAAATATTTATACGTATTATTAGTATCATATTAGCAATAAGTAGTTTAAAAGTAGTTTATAGTCGGCCTGCTACTGTCTGAAACCTGAAGTAACACATAAAGTGATAGGAAAAGTATAGGACTTTTATTATTTATTTTATCTTTCGTTCTTAACTTTACTTAACACCTTCTACTATTATTAAGTATACACCACTGAGAGAGATCTTACGGTGAAGGAAGACATCGTGATGAAACCTGCACATATCGGCGAAGAAATTCAAAGATATGTGTGAAGTCAACCAACCCGCACTTGGCCAGCGTGGTTGACTAACGCCTAGTCACCCTATCTCAGGGTGGCTTCGAGCCCCTCAGTCGGGATGTATAGTGAGCTGGTGATGATGATGATGAACTCAAAGCAATCATCGTTATAAATTTTAAAACTACTATTGCATCAAGATCTTCGTTCTAAAATAAACATTAAATTAATCATTATATTGAATCCTTTGTCAGGTATTAAGTAACCCAAATAACATACCATAAATAATTCTCCAGGACTCCCAACTCTCAGCTGCGCGTCCGTCTAGGAGAGTGGGACGTGCGAGACGCAGGTGAAAGGTACTCTCACGAAGAGTTTGCAGTGCAGCGCAAAGAGGTGCACCCCTCATACGAGCCTGCTGACTTCAGGAATGATGTCGCCCTGGTACAATTAGATAGAGGTGTCGTCTTCAAACAACATATACTTCCGGTAAGTTAATATGGAAAAAAACCTTTAAGGTTTATCTGTTATGGTTGCAACTGAAACAGCCTCTACAGAAACATAGAGTGAAAGAGATGGAAAGATATTTTTGTTTTTGAAGTTCAAATATGTTACCTAACGTAAACGAATTGTGCATTTACCTTTTCAGGTGTGTCTACCCCAAAAACAGATGAAGCTCGCTGGGAAAATCGCCACCGTGGCGGGCTGGGGCAGGACTCGGCACGGACAGAGCACAGTGCCCACTGTGTTGCAGGTAAAACATAACATGACGAAATTATCTTCTTAACTTGATGTTGGTATATGTAAGAATATGAAATAAAATATTTATTTATAACAGGAGGTAGACGTAGAAGTGATACCTAACGAGCGATGCCAGCGCTGGTTCCGTGCAGCGGGCAGACGCGAAACTATACAACCGTCGGAAAGGGAAGGAATCGTAAAATGGTGACAGAGGAAACGCAAACGAAAGAATGCGTGTCGCAATCCCGAC
>JAOCNA010000002.1:7190453-7203121 GCA_026546675.1 Papilio helenus
GGAGATTCTCTGTTACCGTATATTAATGATAATTGAACTGTCATCGCTATCTGTCAAAAGAGTTTCGCCTGCCTGTATTAATGATAATTGAACTGTCATCGCTATCTGTCAAAAGAGTTTCGCCTGCCTGGTTTTAATCCATAATACTGATTACTGAAAGAGATCTAGAAATAGGGATGGGTTTGAGAGATGTACGGCAATTTATTCCCGATCAAAATAAAAAATACATTTGCTTTCTCCTTCTTTCATACCTATTTTTTTAGATGTGGCATGTCTTCGGATTTTGTATCTTCAATCTTAAGTTATGTTATAAACATTGTCTGTCAATAGTTTTTTATCTGTGATTGTCAAATGTCAGTTTGTCAATGTCATAAGTTTTGAAAACTTCGTTTTAAATACGAAAATACGAAAAGAAAGTCGTATGAAATAAGTACAGAAAATGATTTAACTAGAAAGAAATGTTTATGAAAATGTTTATGTATAAATGTTTTCCAGTTTCCAAATTGTTATAGATAAAGAAAGAAATATGAAATAATAATTGTTGTAGTACAAAGTGTCGGTTAGGTTAGTTTTTGTAGTAAATATTTCGCAGTAGCTGCAAACTTTGAGATTGTAATATGAAGACTGTAGAAGAAATAGAACGAGAAATAAAAAATGTTGAAAAGGAGCTTACTAAAGTTGATAGCGAAATAGCTAAATGGAAAACCCGGCAGCGTGAGTTGCAAGAGAAAAAAACATTATTGAAAAAGACTATAAATAAGATTAAATCTGAATCATTAGCTAGTGTCGATTGGGCTGGAACTACTTACGAATGGTCTGAAGATGTTAGCCGAGTTCTGCGGGATAGTTTTAAACTCGATTCATTTAGACCTAAGCAATTGAGTGCTATCAACTCAACTCTATCACGACAACATGCTTTAGTCGTAATGCCGACAGGAGCTGGTAAAAGTTTATGTTACCAATTACCAGCTCTGATAAAACCTGGTATAACAATTGTTATTTCACCTCTTATTTCTCTAATGGAAGATCAAGTAAGGTCATTGACTGTTAGAAAAATACCTGCAAAACTTATGACAAGCACTAGTCCAAAGGAAGAAACTACAGCAGTTTTAAATTTACTCAAAGACAAAAATACACCTGTAAAAGTAGTCTATGTAACACCTGAGCGACTTGCAAAGAGTAAGAGGTTTATGGCCAATTTACAAAAGTGTTACACAGAAGGTAGACTGCAAAGAATAGCTATTGATGAGGTTCACTGTTGTTCTCAATGGGGACATGACTTTCGGCCTGATTATAAATTTCTAGGTATACTATCAAATATGTTTCCCAATACACCTATTTTAGGTTTGACTGCAACAGCAACTGCACATGTATTAAATGATGTACAGAAAATACTAAACATCCAAGGATGTTTAGTGATTAAATCCACCTTTAACAGACCTAATTTATTTTACAAAATATTAGAAAAACCTACTTCCCAGGAGGAGTGTGTTACAATTTTAGAGAAACTATTGAAATATAGGTATAAAGGGGAGAGTGGAATTATTTACACACACAGTATTAAAGACTCTGAAGACTTGGCGGAAGAATTGAGAAAAAAAGGGTTAAAAGTAGGTTGTTATCATGCTAACATGGAAGCAGATAGTAGAAATAAAGTTCACAGCAAGTGGCATGAGAATTACTATCAAGCTATTGTTGCTACTGTCGCTTTTGGAATGGGTATTGACAAACCTGATGTTAGATTTATAATACATCATACAATAAGTAAATCTATGGAGAATTATTACCAGGAAAGTGGTAGAGCTGGTAGAGATGGTAACAGAGCAGAATGTGTGACATTATATAGGATGCAAGACATTTTTAAAGTGAGTACAATGGTATTCTCCTCTGTGGGTAATCTAGATAATTTGTATGGCATGATTAAATACTGTCTTAATGGAAAGCACTGTAGGAGACAGCTTATTGCGGAGCATTTTGAAGAAGATTGGGGACATGCAGATTGTAACAAAATGTGTGATGTTTGCTCTAATCCTTGTTCTAGTTTGAAAGAAATAAATCTTAAGGACCACTGTAAGACACTCTCTTATATATTAGACAATGCTGATAGTAATGATACAAAACTTACAGCACAAAAGTTGCTCAGTGCTTGGTATTTGACAGGTCCAGTCAATTTAAGACAAAAAGGTAAAGAACCAAACTTCTCGCGTAATTTAGGTGAAGATGTAATTGCGTTTTTATTAATTCAAGGATACCTTGTTGAAGATTTTCATTTCACAGCTTACTCAACAATATCTTATATTAAAAAAGGCCCAAATATGGAATCTTTGAATGATGTTGATTTTTCGTTGAAAATGCCAATCAGAAAGTATTCAGATTTCGAACTGGATAGACCAGCACCTAGAGATGTAAAATCAGAAGTAACTTGTAATGATGAGGGGAAACAAAAGAAACCAGTGAAATGCAAAAAAACATCATCACCAATTAAAGAACCAAAAGCAAAAAAATCAAAAGTACTTATAGTTGATAGTGATTGAGACTAAAAATTTAGTTAGCTGTTAATTTATGATCAAAATCCTGTGATGGTTACATATATGTATTATGTTTATTTGATTATTCAGATTTCCAAACCTCCGAGATACTCACTTTAAAAACATTATAGGGACTGTTTACAATACAGGTGTGACTATAATAACCAGTAATAATCGTTTATTTTTTTATAATTGATAATGTTAATCGAAGTATTATTTAAACAAAAACCAATAATTTTCACATTAAAAAAATAAATGTTTATATTAAAGAAATATATCC
Source organism: Papilio helenus (assembly GCA_026546675.1). Classification (NCBI taxonomy): domain Eukaryota; kingdom Metazoa; phylum Arthropoda; class Insecta; order Lepidoptera; family Papilionidae; genus Papilio; species Papilio helenus. The sequence continues at coordinate 7,193,262 of JAOCNA010000002.1, forward strand.
AAACTTTACGTTTTTAATGTTACTGGTCGAAGAGATACTAATTTCGGAACTAGTTTTAATAAAAAAAGAAAAAGATTTTTTTTTTCATCTACATAAAATCACACTCTTCGTCGTGGCGTGTACTCTAACGGAGACATTCGGCTATAAGCATCAACATTCTCATCGATTTCTTTATTCTTTTTTGTTGGTTCTATCTTCACGACTTGCTTTTCTTTAGATGACGTTGTTCGTTCTGAAAATATCAATAAGCATGATGAGCTAATGGATCACGTATTTCGCTAGGCGAAGAATAGTTATGTCTGACGCCCATGTGATGAATTACATAAGAAATGTTACATGTTTCCTAAAATTTATTTAAAAATTAGATGCTAGCGACTTCGTTCGCCGGAAATTTAAAAATAATGAAAAAATATAGCCTTTGTTACTCACTGATAACGTAGGTTTTTAATAGTGAAAGAGTTTTTAAAATCGGCCCAGGAGTTTTTGAGTTATTTCAATACATACAAAAATACAAATCTTTCCTCTTTATAATATTAGTATAGATGATTAAATATTGAAGACTTCTATAACACTTTTCTACCTGTATTATCACTATCCTTGCTCTTAACACTTCGTCTACCGGTGTCGAGTACGCTGAACCCCGACCGCCTCGACCTTGCCGAAGAGCACTCGCTGTCAATACCCAACGCGTCCAGCGCTCGGATCCTCATCGCGATCTGGTCCTGTATCACCTCGCGATGGGGGTCCGCTTCACCCAACATCTCCATATCTGCCAGCCAATCAGCTCGCTCGCGGATTTGTGTTACCACTGCAGGTATAACGTAAGGAATATTTGAAAATGTTACTGAGATAGTATAAGCAATCGGTTTGGTTTTCATTAGTTCAGGAGCAAAATCTGGACTGACATCCAACGCTTGTTTGAAGGAAGCTCCAGCAACAAACAGTGGTACTAAGAGATTTTTTAAAATTTAATTATGTTTGAGGTGACTCTGGTGATTAAATGACTTACAATCATTCCATCTCTCTTTGTTTGTAGGCAACTTGGGCAAGATTTTGCTGGGACGAACTGGTTTTGGCGGACGCTGACCCAAGTCCCCGTAGGTCATGAAATCTGCGAGTCGTTCTTTCAGCTTCTCGCGGTCTTCGCCGCGCTTTAACGGTCTATATCTATACACAAAAAACTAGCATATTTCAAAGATAGTTCTATTACAAAATAAAGTAACTTTTGTTTATTTTGCGTATTTCTTATTATAACTGTGTCTCGACATTCTCATCCTATTACTGATCTCTAAATCGTTGAGGGAATATTTAAACTTTTGTTTTAAAGTTAATCCCAACATTGGAAAAACTTACGTAGCGGGTTCGAGGACTCCAGAAGCACGTATAGCAGAGAGGGAGCGCCGACATGAAGTACGGGGACGGAGAGTCCTTCCGATCTGTTTTTCTTGGGACGCTACTGGTTTTTCTTTGCGAGTGTCATCTTCACGTAAAGTGAATGCGGTCTTACGACGCTGAGCGATTGTAAACTTTGATTCATCTAACAACACTGGAAATAATATGTCGTCGCTAAACTCAAGAAATTCGGTGTTAAAATAGGATAACTGCATCACATTAGCAAGAACATCGTTTCAGACTTTCCTTTGTTACCTTTTAGGAACGATTTTTTAGCAGGCGAGAAGTCCTGAACTCTTGTGTGAAAGATACCACCGTGAGGAATATTTTTACTCGGCCAAGTGATATTAACATATCCGTGTGCGTCTGGCGTTTCCATTTTATTATAAATACACTAATATTTACATTACAATATTCAATTTCTATAAAAATAGATAAAACTGAACATTTAATGGAACACTATTTTCAACGAAGTATATGACTTTTTAAATTTCCCCGGCAACGTTATAATAGTTGCAAGGAAACAGTAACAATAGTTTTATTTTACACAGAAATGCTAAAAACTATTCATATTTCATTCATTTACTTTTAATATTGAACAAAGAAATGTAGCACACAAATTACTAAATCTAGGTTTTCTAAAATTAATATGTTAAATAAATGTTTGTTGTCTGTGCCTTTCGTATTCTTCCAATTCTTGTTTAAAAAAATCTAACTTTTTTTCATTATCAGATTAATTAAATATTCTTTTTGCGACAGTAAACAAAATTCATGAAAACAGATTAATTTTTGATGTTAACTAGTAACTAACTGTATAAATAAAATGGAAAAGTCCCTTGCTGCAACTATTGAGGAAATAAAACTTCAAGAACAAAACGTTGAAATTAAATTAAGGGAAAATCGTGATTGTAAGACAATGTATACCTATTCGTATCGTAAAGTAATTTGAAACCTAGCACCAGCTGGGTTTAACTTGTCAGCAATTATTTTTATTTCCTTAATACTGAAGATAATTATGTTAGTTTTCATTAATTTTAATTACTGTCAGATATACGGTTAAGGCTCCAACTTTCAGTTCCTTTATTCGCATTTTGACAATACAAAACATTACGAACTATTAAACGATAAGCGTCTCTGATATTAAAATTATAATTATTATTTTACAGTAGAATCAACAATCAATTCCTTAAACAGAAACATACAAGAGACGTCGACTGGCATAGAAAAATCTGGAAGAGAACAAATAGAATTGACAAAAAAAATTAACAAACTTCGTGGCCAGCTAGAATTAGTTAAAATACGCCGTGATGCTTTGTTAGCTCAAATTAAAGCTAAAAGGAAAGAGTTGGATGAGTTAAGGCAGAAATCGGTAGTTTGCGTACATATAAGCTGTTTAAGTACTAAGATACGAATACGAACAATATTTTTTTTGTATATAAAACAATATTTTATCGTTCCCTATTGTAATCTTGTGTAATCTATATCTAGTTATTTTATAGGCACCTCTCTGATTATTATGCAATTCATTTTGAGTAATTAATTAGCCTTTTAATGTGCACAGGACGAAAGCATTGCGGGTGTATGGAGTATACGGTCATCACTATGCAATGCGGTACAGAATGCGTCGGATAATTATGATATTATGGCTCTTCTTATGAAACCGAAATCGGTCCTATCTTTACCAAAAATAGTTAAGACACTCCCCGTTAAAGAAGAATGTCACTTTGAAAAAATGCTTAAAGAAGTAACGCAAAGAAAACAAAACGCAATTAAAGAGAGGGATCGACTGTTGAACGAACCACAAACAGGCCACGAATTTGTTAGGTATTCTATTTACAAGACTCGATTAATTTTATTGTAGTGTAGAGATTTCAGCTGGATTCCAAGTCAATATGAGGGGAGGCTAACTGCACTACAACTTCAGTGAATTTAAAACACCGAAGCACGGTCACATCTTCCTAATTTACGAAAAAATCTAAGTAACTTTCTGATGCATATTTTTTGTTCTTTCAGGCTAAAAAATGCATTGGAATTTTCGCTTGAAAAGATTGCAAGTCTTCGTAGTGATTAAAACTCAAGTTTTTATAAACTCTACGATTAATTCGTTCGTTTTTGTACGTGTCTCTTCCTTATGCATTTCTTTGCTGAATATATAAATAATTTCAAATTGGGCTTTAATTATTTCAATAAGGCAACTCTTCTCTATGCTTTAGCTCGCACCGCACTGTCAGTGTCAAAACCATCTGGTAAATGTCAATCTGTCAGTGGAACCAATTATGTTTAGAAATATACCTATATTTACATAAAGATTCAACGTTTTCAACAGCTTATTCAACATATTTCACGCACAAAAATGAACAGAAGCTTGTTTTTAGTAAGGTACGAGTCAGTTTAAATGATTTTGTTCTAATATTAGTGATTTTATGGAGTAAAATTTAAGTTCTTCAAGGACCTGAAATTTTACGAGTTAATAGCACTACTATGCTAAGTACTGGTAATAACACGGGAGACACTGGTCTTGATTTGAAATAACAAAAGCGGGGAACGTATTCAAATGAATTTCTGATTGTAACAGCACTCTTAAATCTTATGTTCTGCCTTTGTTATATAATTTAAATGAACACCATCTTTCATATACACCTTTTCGATCACATTGAATATCTTAAAAGTACCTACGATATGCTGACACATTACAAATGTTATCAGCGATGATATAAATTCATTGAAAACAATCAAAACATTATGTATACAACAATTCCATGTAATTTTAAATGTTAACTGCAATTCCTTGTAAATGTTTTGAGGAAAACAAAGATTTACCAATTAGTTGCACAATAGTTCATATGACTCATACCAAGGTATTTATTGATATAAATTAAGACTGTTAATCATCAATTGCATAATGTTTCAAATGTTTTCATTATTGGCATACAACTATGATGGTTCCTAAGAAAATCATTACTTTTTAAACTATTTTGTGCTTAAGAAGATTAGCAAGTCTTTAGAGTAATGAAGAATAAGAGCATCTATTTTATGGTTGTGGTAAAGTTTACAATATCTGAGGTTAAAAATATATGTAAAATATCTTAAATCTTCATTAACTACATGGTGATTTGGTTTTGAATTCCATTCATTTCCTTTATATTTCTATAGAAGCTGCTTCAGACGACATAATGGGAGAGCTTTCTCAAGTCGTAATGTGGAAATACATGAAAATGAGCCTATTAAATTTTCTACAAGTGGTGCTGCAGCGAAAAAAACTATAAAGCCAGTTAAAAACGTCAAGATAGATATGCCATGGTACCAACCTTATTGCGTAGTGGGCAGTGTTGCCATATTCCTGCTTTATTTCTGTATATTGAGAGAAGAGAATGATGTGGATCTTGAATTTAATAAAACACTTTATGAAAGAATTCAAGGTTTGGAGAAAACACAATTGCTGTTATCTTATAAACATAACAAAGAACACGGCAAAAGTGTTATAGATATTGAAAGAAGGCTGAAAGAAATTGAAGAGGAAGAAAACATGAAGAAAGCGAATACAGTAGAATAAGTTTGATTTTATAGAAATTAAACCAATAAAGATTTATAATGTAACGGTATTGATAAACTGATATTGATATTTAAAAATGTTATGTCACTAATTAGATAAGATTATTTCACTCAGTAAAATATAAAATACATGGTGTGTTTGTTTTGCATCCTACAAATGTGTTTATGTAGCAAGACATTAGATTTAAATAAAAATAATAATAAAATGATCTACTCTATTTTGTTTTTATTCCATATTTAACTAGTTTATTTTATCACTAGCTGTTGCTCGAGACTTCGCCAGTGTGAAATTAAAAAACAGTAAAAAATATAGCCTATGTTACTCACTGATAACAAAGCTTTCGATGGTGTAAGAATGTATGAAATCAGCCCTTGTTTTTGAGTTATTTGAATACATACAAAAATGCAAATGTTTCCTATTTATGAGTACAGATTATTACATGTTAGATTTCCTTTCACAAATCATATTTGTCAGTTTTATATTAAGGTGATAAAATAGTGTTATTAAAACAAAGTATAAGTCCTAATTATATTTATTAACACCAATTTCTCATTACAAGTTTACATTAGTGCAGTTAAGAAAGTACATAATGGTCACATACTTGTGTCCAATATTGTCTATTATTATACTACTTAGAAATACCGAAAGTCACTAAGAATTATACTGCTTTAATGTCAATGTATGCATAATAGATAGTTATGCCACACTAACATCCAATGCAAAAAACTTATAAATAAGAACATATTTATAAATCAGTTCTTCCTCCTTACAATAATGATGAGACTTAAATGAATTAAATGTGAAATGTTAAACAATGTTAGAATTTATAACTAATTGAATTACAAATAATTTATAAGGTACATTATAATTAAAGGAGTTTAAGCGCGTTCTCCACGGATTCGTCGCGCCAGTTGAATATCCTTGGGCATGATGGTTACACGCTTGGCGTGGATGGCGCACAAGTTGGTGTCTTCAAACAGACCTACCAGGTATGCCTCACTCGCTTCCTGAAATAACAGTTCTTACATTAGTTACCATCTAATATAACATTTATAAATAGTTAGTTTGTAATAAATCCCACCTGCAAAGCTCCAATGGCGGCGGACTGGAAACGAAGATCAGTCTTAAAATCTTGGGCAATTTCTCTCACGAGACGCTGGAACGGCAGTTTACGGATGAGCAATTCAGTGGATTTCTGGTAACGACGAATTTCTCGGAGGGCCACTGTACCCGGGCGATAACGATGAGGTTTCTTCACACCTCCAGTGCTGGGCGCCGATTTTCGCGCGGCTTTAGTAGCTAACTGTTTGCGAGGTGCTTTACCTCCTGTAGATTTACGAGCTGTCTGCTTGGTACGAGCCATGTTTCACTAAAAAAGAAATAAAACTGACTTACAACGATTTCCATTAACAATAAAACATTGCACAAATTGGTAATATTTTGAAATTTTCACATTTGTGAATACAGGTAAATTTAAGCAAAATTTCAATATTACAAACGTAGCTTATGATATTCAACACTTTTTTACACACCTTTTTATAGAAATAGTACAATTACAATATATTTATATGAAATTTAAGACGAGGGTCACAACAATGATCATATGCTAAAGATGGCGTCGAGAGAATGGCGGGCGAAGAGCGACGCCAATTTTCTAAACAGTGATTGGTCAGCTAAGTGGCGTTTCCAATGTTACCATTGGTTGTAAATGTAAGCTTTGCGATTGGTCAAAGTTTTTAACGGATTAAAATATTCTTATTCCATTGGACAATATCAGTGTTGGAGGATTAAAAAAAGTTTGAGTTTATAGATAATAATATCAGGGCTGATTTAAATTTAATTTTATTTTAGATTTAATTTAGAAGTACAGAACTCTTAATCCGAAATCCCTTAATATGAAAAATAAGAAAGTATTTCTCTTAATCCTTAAGCTAGAGAAAAAGTTTTACATTTTAACTTAGAAACTTCCCAATGAAACTTAAAGTTCGTCAATCTTTTTCTCTTTTTTTACTTACACGTTACTGTAGCTAAACTTACTTAGTTTCTTTTGTTAAGTTTGTTTGTTTGTTAAGTTCTTTGCGTATTTTCTTGCAAAAACATATTCAAAACAGAAAGAGATTATGATATCCCTACGTTTTTACTTGCTTCTTTGTTATAGTACCTACTTTCTAAACAAAAAAATGATCGATCGACCTATTTTTTGTCTTAGTCTTTCTCATGAAATTTTAAATGCAACAAAAAGAGATAAAAGGAAAACATGAGACGTGACATTTCTGTCAATGTTGATTACATTTGTAGGTATTTTTTTATATCTTGTGCATTGTAGCTTGTTTGAGATAGTGAAATACTTTAAGTTCAAGGTCATTTAAAATTAAAATGTTTGCTTCGCCAGAAGGAAATTTTGTACAGTTAATTTATTATTTACAATTAATAGCTTTCTAAAATACAGAGTATCACGTGATCGTATATATTGAATTTTAATTGGTCATCGGTGAGCGTGCCCTGCGCGACGCGAGAGGCGCAATACATAATAGTTTACCAAAATGCCGTCGGAATCTAAGCCTTTGTTGACAGCTCAAACAGAAAAACCAAACCATTATAAGTAAATAGTTATTTATTTTATAGTTTTTTATCGAAAGTGAATCCGCGAAAGGTATAGTTTATCGGCGTATACAATATACTAAGTTCAGTGATGTCGTGTTGCAGATATTTGAAGGAATTCCGAGTGGAGCAGTGTCCATCATTTCTACAACATAAATGTACACAACATAGACCTTTTACATGTTTTCATTGGCATTTTAATAACCAGAGAAGAAGAAGACCTGTTAGAAAAAGAGACGGATCATTTAATTATAGCGCTGACAATTATTGTGCCAAATACAACGAGACTTCGGGCATTTGCGAAGACGGCGATGAGTGAGTGCCTTGTCTTTGTTGTACCGCTTCCTTTTTCCCTTACTATCGATGCATTATGTTTCTTATAAGTCCTTATTGAATTGTTTTTCTATTGGATTGCAATTTGAATATGCATTCTTAACAAATTAATTGTATAAATTCTATGGTTTTCTTTTTGTTAATTCCCTGAGCTAAAATGTTAATATCGTTATAACTTTCCAAGAATGGAAAAAGTTTCAAACAAGTGTTTGAAACTTTTACATTATATTTTCCATCATTTCTAAACAATAAGATCTTGGTATTTACCAATTATTAACAAACTTTCACATAGAATTTGGCCTTAAATTTTTTTTATTAAGTCTAATATATTTTTTAATAAAAAGTTGCTATGACTAATTCCAATAAGAATTGAGTTGATTATTGCGTACTTTTGATAGTTTTGTATTAGTTTACTAATGTAAAACGTTGAAAAAATATTTGTAAAAAATAAATGTTTGGCATTTAAGTGTAATATTTCCATTTACTAGAAAACAATTTACCTTAATTACTAGCTTTCCCTGCCACTTTGTCCATGTGAAATTAAAAAAACAAAAGTAGCCTATGTGTTCTTTCAGACTATTCTCTACATCTATGCCAAATTTCATTGAGATTAATTAAATTTTTAGACGGTAAACTCTAACAAATCTATCTCCCAACCAAATAAAACTTTGACTTTTAAATTATCAGTAAGATTTAATTACATTTTCTCTCCCAGGTGCCCATATCTTCATAGAACAGCAGGTGACACAGAAAGGCGTTACCATTTACGGTATTACAAGACATGTATGTGCGTCCACGATACAGATGCTCGTGGACTGTGTACCAAGAATGGTGCACATTGTGCGTTTGCGCATGGTGCACCGGATTTGCGTCCCCCAGTCCTTGATGTTAGGGAACTTCAAGCTTTAGAGAATCCTGATGGTGCGGATGGAGATGCAGCCGCACCGAATGCACTTGATAGAGAAAGAAATTTAATGAATGAAGATCCAAAGTGGCAAGGTTTGTAAAAACAGTTAAAATGTGTGATTTTATATGTACCTCTTTTAGTTATACATTTTTAGACTATTCATATTTTGTTGCTAATTTCAATAAAAGATCCTTTGTTGTAATATTGTTATAAAGTTCCATATTATATTTAATTGATTTTTTTTGTTTATCATACATTTGATTTTTACTATGTTTTCTATTTTATTTCAGATACAAATTATGTATTGTCATCATATAAAACAGAGCCATGTAAAAGACCGCCTAGATTATGTAGACAAGGGTATGCCTGCCCGCAGTATCACAATAGTAAAGTAAGTCATATTTATATACTTTAGTAGATCTCTTTTTAAGTTTAAGTAGTGTACATGTGCTATAAAAACAAATTTGAAATAATTTTGTAACAATTTGATTTGTCATTTCATGTTTTATTGTTGTAAATGTGATCATATATGAATACCAAAAAAAAAAATCATAAGCATAACAAACTGATGTGAGATTCTACAAATTTATTTTGAATCTACATTTTGAGTTTTTTTTAAATGAGTTGTTGTATGTCAGGACAAGCGTAGATCACCGCGGAAGTACAAGTACCGCAGCACTCCGTGCCCCAGCGTGAAGCATGCGGAGGAGTGGGGCGAGCCCAGCAACTGCGAGGTGGGGGACGGCTGCGGCTACTGCCACACGCGCACAGAGCAGCAGTTCCACCCCGAGATATACAAGTCCACTAAGTGCAACGACGTGCAGCAGGCCGGCTACTGCCCGCGTGGACTCTTCTGCGCATTCGCACACGTCGAACGTCAGTATGCCTTCCCTTGCTGTGTTGTTGCCGCTTGTCTCGCTTCACCTGCTTACACTACATGTCGTGTGCGCTGTGTGTACAGCGGAGGAGCTGTCGGCGGCGCGCGACCTCTCCGCATAGGTGCGATGTAATTTGACGAAAGTCCTCTCTTGCTCTGCAGCGTCTAGTAAGGGCAATATGTATTCTGCAAGAGGC
>JAOCNA010000002.1:7729472-7745402 GCA_026546675.1 Papilio helenus
TCAGAGTGGCGGGACGACATTCGAAAGCTGCTGATGAAGGCCGGCATCCTCGGCAAGCCCATTGCTTTTCTCTTCGCCGACAACCAGGCAAGTCTTCGTATCATGGTGGACAAATAACAAATGCTGGTCTTCCCACAAAAGCAGTGAAAGGGGGAAAGCAAATTACTTTGGAGTTTTGGTTTGTGATAAGCATTGCATTGTTGGACAGATTATATACGAGGGCATGGTGGAGGACATCAACATGCTTCTTAACACGGGCGATATTCCTAACCTATATGGCATGGACGAAAAGGTCGAGATCCTGGATAAGATGCAGGCCGCCGTCAGAGAGTCTGTAAGTCGACATATCCTATATACGCTGTAAATTATTTAGAAATTACCTAAAAATTATAACTACATGGAATTATCTTTTCCAGGGCAAGAAAATAGAAACGACGCCATTGGCTATGTTTGGTTTCTACGTGGAGCGTGTGAAAGCCAACCTTCGTATCGTGCTGGCCATGTCCCCCATCGGCGACTCCTTCAGGAACCGCCTCAGGATGTTCCCCTCGCTCATCAACTGTTGTACTATTGACTGGTAAGTTATTAAAACAAAAAAAGTCCTTTCATATCCAGAGAATGTTATCAATTGCAAGATATGTATGTACGTGTCCAGGTTTACAGCGTGGCCGGCGGAGGCGTTGGAGCGCGTGGCGTCAATGTTCATCAGCAAAATGGAAGACGTGAGCGATGAGTTGCGCGTCACCTGCGTCGATATGTGCCAGCTCTTCCATATGAGCGTCGTGCAGCTCAGCGACAGGTTCTACTCAGAGCAACGGCGGAAGGTGTATGTGACGCCCACCAGCTACTTGGAGTTGATCAAAGCGTTCCAAAGTCTGTACGAACTAAAGGTGGACCAAATAACCATGTCTAGAAACAGGTAAGTTATATGTGATAAGAAAGGGGTACAAACTCTAACAAAGTTACAGTTGCACTTGGGTTATCCAGATATGAGACGGGCCTGGAGCAGCTAGAGTTTGCGGCGGGGCAGGTGGCGGTGATGCAACAGCAGCTCATAGACCTGCAGCCGCAGCTCGTCGACACCTCCGACCGCACAGAGAAGCTCATGATCAAGATCGAGCAGGATACAGTGCTCGTCGAGAAGCAGAAAGAGGTCGGCATTATTACTTCATTCATTGCTTTACCTCTATTGAGGTCCACTGAACTTCATTTAAAGAGTTTAAACTACTTCAGTAGTAAAACAGCACTTTGAATTTGTTGAATAGTGGTTAAATGTATAGTTGTATAAGTATATGTTGGTAAACAGATAGTGGGTGCGGACGAGGCGCTGGCGAACGAGGCAGCGGCAGCCGCGCAGGCCATCAAGGACGACTGCGAGTCGGACCTGGCGGAGGCGGTGCCCGCGCTGGAGGCCGCGCTCTCCGCACTCAACACGCTCAAGCCCGCAGACATCACGCTCGTCAAGGCCATGAAGAACCCGCCCGCCGGCGTCAAGCTCGTCATGGAGGCGGTCTGCGTAATGAAGGGCATCAAGGGTGATAGGAAAATGGACGCCAACGGTAACTAATTCGATGGCTTTATTTGTAACTAAAGTATTTTGTCGGTAATAAAATGATTTTTTTTCAGGTAAACCATACGAAGATTATTGGGGTCCTTCACAAAAGATGCTGGGTGACATGAAATTTTTGGAAAGCTTAAAAAACTACGATAAAGATAACATTCCAACAGCTACTATGAAGAGGATTCGTGACAAGTAGGCGACATGAAAATAGTTTGTGATTCTATAGATATTCTTGGTTCCGCTGACGATGTAAGTATGTCCGTTTTTAGATATATTCCGGATCGCGAGTTCGATCCTGTGGTGATCGCCAAGGTGTCGTCGGCCTGCGAGGGTTTGTGTCGCTGGGTGCGTGCCATGGACGTCTACGACAGGGTCATCAAGGTCAGCTTTATATTTACCTCCCGATCGAAATGGAACTCACCTCAATAAGAATGACGAAAACAAAACACAATTTCATCTCGGGACATTGAATAACCTGTTATAACTAATGGCAGGTGGTAGCACCGAAGAAGGCCGCTCTAGCGGAGGCGGAAGCGGAGCTACAGGTGCAGATGAACACGCTCAACATGAAGCGCGCTCAGCTGCAAGCCGTGCTCGACAAGCTCCAGGTGATACACTACACACAGAACAGAACTCGTCTTTGTGACCGTATCCGATAGGCTAAAATAACCCGGTGTGTTTTGTGAAAGGCATTAAATGACGAGTTTGCCGAGATGACTCGTAAGAAGAAAGGTCTAGAAGACGAGATAGACCTGTGCTCGACGAAGCTGTCGCGCGCGGAGCAGCTGATCGGCGGGCTGGGTGGCGAGAAGGCGCGCTGGACCCTGCTCGCAAAACAGCTGCAGGAATTGTTAGGCAACATTATTGGTGAGAATTGTCAAATAATCTTGGTAAGATCGAAACATTTAGTAAAATAACCAATTTAATCGAACTGCTTTTAATTTTTTCTTAGGCGACGTTCTTTTGTCAGCGGGCTTTATCGCGTATTTAGGCCCCTACACCGTAAACTACAGACGAGAAGTCATACAAGTCTGGAATAACAGAGCAAAGACGCTTGGTAAATATACGTTGAGTTTATGTATCACGAGGAATATCATTTTATTTTTATTATTTCTTCATTTGTGTAAAATTTGTAGAAATCCCGTGTTCGGATACGTTCTCGCTGATCACGACCCTGGGTGAGCCGGTGGTGATCCGGGCGTGGAACATCGCGGGCCTGCCCGTGGACGCCTTCTCCATTGAGAACGGCATCATTGTGGAGAAGTCGCGCCGCTGGGCGCTCATGATCGACCCTCAAGGTAAAATTCGATCAGCAATGAGTTAACCGAATATAACTATAGTATACCTGAGACTGAGTTTGATGTACTCGTACGATTAATCTATGTGTATAAATCTAGAACAAGCAAATAAATGGGTGAAGAACATGGAGCGAGAAAATCACCTGAAAGTGATCAAACTGACGGACTCAAACTACACGCGAGTTCTGGAGAACGCAATTCAACTGGGTATGCCCGTACTACTTGAGAATATCCGCGAGCAGCTGGATGCGGTGCTCGAGCCCGTGCTGCTCCGAAACATATACAGGTGAGCGCAGGGAAGTGGCAAAATGTACTTTAGGGAGAAGTTTGCGTATCGTACATTAACGGTTGCTATACACACGATGTTATGTTATTAGATCTGGTGGCGTAGATTGCTTGAAGTTTGGTGACAACGTATTGGAGTACAACTACGACTTCCGGTTTTACATCACAACACGCCTCAGCAATCCCCATTATTTACCGGAGATTGCAGTTAAAGTGAGTGCAAAACTAAACCTTTTAAGGTAAAAATTGCAATATGCTATTCAATAATATAAAAAATCAACAGGTGACAGTATTGAACTTCATGATAACGCCGCAAGGGCTTGAGGACCAGCTGCTCGGAATCGTGGTGGCGCAGGACCGGCCCGAGCTCGAACTGAAGAAGAACCAGCTCATTGTAGAGGGAGCCAACAACAAGAGGACTCTCAAAGAAATTGAGGATCAAATACTTGAAGTAAAACATCATTGATGTAATCAAACTATAGCTATAATTAATTTGTTAACAAATTAAATATACAAGTGTTACAACACCGCAGGTGCTGTCGTCAGCCGGGAACATTTTAGAAGATGAATCGGCGAACCAGATCTTGTCATCGTCTAAGATTCTGTCGATCGAGATCGAGGCGAAGCAGGCGGCGGCCGCGGTGACGGAGAAGGAGATCGACGAGGCGCGTCTGCTGTACGTGCCCGTCTCCAAGCATAGCTCCGTCCTCTTCTTCTGCATCTCGGACCTCGCCAACATTGACCCCATGTACCAGTACTCGTTGAATTGGTGAGAAACACTGTTTTTGTACAATCCTAATTAAAAATCTTGAAACTATCGCTGATTTTATTAGTCTGTATAGGTTAAAATCGGATAAGTTTTCGAATTAACAATAGTAATAAAGTAGCGTGTGCTAATGCTTTTGTGTTTAATGCGTGTGTGTATCTTGCAGGTTTATAAACTTGTACAATCAGGCTATAATCAACTCGCCGAAGAGCAACGACTTGACGGAGCGGCTCGAGGGCCTCAACAGCTACTTCACACGCAGCATCTACGAGAATGTCTGCCGCAGTCTGTTCGAAAAGGACAAGCTTATCTTCTCTCTCGTTTTGACCCTCGGTCTGCTCCGGCCTAAGGTTCGCTCCAATACTTCTTTGGTATCCTACGCATTATTTAGACTAACCTTACGTACACTCCAGTAACCCAGTTCTTGTTCTATTTATTAGTTTTTTTTTCTATATCTAGGGTTTGATTGACGACGAATTGGTGGCATTCCTTCTGACCGGTGGCGTGGCGCTAGAGAATCCGTACGAGAATCCGGCGCCCGGGTGGCTGTCAGAGAAGGCCTGGTCGGAAATCGTACGCAGCAGTAATCTCAGCGGGTACACTAACAATTTTGCCACACCCATTTTTAAATTAAAAAAATGGCATTCTGCGTATTTTCAATATTACGTAGAATTAGATGTTACTAGTGACCTATATTACTGCTGAAAAATTACAGGTTAGAGGGCTTCAGGGATAACTTTAAATCGAACGTGAAACAGTGGAAGGATTTCTACGACCTGTCGACTCCGCAAGACAGCGAGTTACCGCCGCCGTACCAAAATATCAAAGGCATCCCGAAGCTAATCATGTTTAGGTCAGTACAAGGCGTAAAAAGCGAAGAGACTTTTTTAAGTTGGGCAATAACAAATATTTGAGCAAACTGACGATTCCCAGATGCATTCGTCCGGACAAGCTGATCCCGCTGGTACAGCAGTACGTGTCGGACTCGCTGGGCCGTAACTACATCGAGCCGCCGCCCTTCGACCTGCAGCGCTCCTACGACGATAGCAACTGCTGCTCGCCGCTCATCTTCATCCTCTCGCCGGGCTCCGACCCTATGTCCGGCCTCGTCAAGTTTTCCATGGAGAAGAAGGTCGTCAGTTTCGAGACAATCTCACTGGGCCAGGGACAGGTCAGGACATAATTGTCGGTTTGATTCCTTCACCTGCCCGATTTATCGATGACATATAATTTAAAACTATTCTATATGTGTGGTGCCAGGGTCCGATAGCGGCGAACATGATCAGCCAGGCCATAGTGACCGGCGGCTGGGTGGTGCTCCAGAACTGCCACGTGATGGATTCCTGGATGGGTGAGCTGGAGCGCATCTGTGCGGAGGTGATCACACCGCAAGTCACGCATGTGGAGTTCAGATGCTGGCTCACTTCTTACCCGAGCAAAGCCTTCCCCGTCACCGTCCTGCAGAACGGTTAGTTGATTTGACATAGGAAGAACTGACATGGTTTAGCAGCCGAATTACGTACTAAATTTGTCGGAAGGTGTCAAGATGACGAACGAGGCGCCAAAGGGTTTGAAGAACAACATGTACCGGTCGTATACGTCAGACCCCATCAGCGACCCGGAGTTTTACATCTCGTGCCCGCGCACGGAGGAGTGGCGACGGCTGCTGTTCGCGCTCTGCTTCTTCCACGCGCTGGTGCAGGAGCGCCGCGCGTTCGGCCCGCTCGGCTGGAACATACCCTACGAGTTCAACGAGAGTGACCTCAGGATCTGCGTTATGCAGCTGCAGGTTAGACGTTACTGTCAGTGGCGTCATTGTTAAAACTATTGCGTTGGGAATTCTCATATGTAATATCTTCCGCTATCCTTATTACCTTTCGTGCGCCCAACAATTAGCTAAAGACCGTTCCTGTAGATGTTCTTGTCGGAGTACGCTGAGACGCCGTTCGACGCGTTAAACTACCTGGCGGGCGAGTGCAACTACGGCGGCCGCGTCACCGACGACAAAGACCGCCGCCTCATCCTCTCGCTGCTCTCTATTTTCTACAACGAGGAGGTTACCACTGACCCAGAGTGAGTTACTAACGCACCGCTCCCCTCACAACACCGACTTAAAAAATATGATTACGCTTTGAACTTTGGTCGTATTTGTTTAATGTTTATTTACCTTATTCATATAATTCGTGCTAGCTATTCGTTCTCTCCGAGCGGCAACTACCGCATCCCGCCGAAGATGGACTACAACTCGGTGCTGGAGCATATCAAGGCGCTGCCGATGATTGCACAGCCGGAGGTGTTTGGTTTGCACGAGAACGCTGACATCACCAAAGACAACAAGGAGACCTCTGCGGTGAGACTAAAATGGTTAACTCAAATTTTATCTTAGGACATTATAACAATTTGAGGTATTTGCAGCTGTTATTCGGGTGCCTGTTGACGCAAACGTCGATCATGGCGGGCGCGGGGCAGCAGGGGGGCGAGGGGCTGGGCGCGGCGGACTTGACGCGCGAGCTGCTGGCGCGTCTGCCGCCGCCCTACGATATCCTGGCCGTGTCCATCGCCTACCCCGTGCAGTACTACAATAGCATGAATACCGTACTCAAGCAGGTAATAGATCCTTACAGTACACAACTTCTAGTCCAAAAGTTTGTCTTTGAATCTTTCGTTTGTTATATTAAAATTAACTCTCAAGGTGCCAATGACGAAATAAAGTATAGTTTGTGGCACTCTTTATAGGAGTTGATTCGCTACAACCGGCTGCTAGCGGTGGTGGCGCGCACGCTGCACGGTGTGAACCAGGCGGCGCAGGGGCTGGCCATCATGAGTGCCGAGCTGGAGCAGTGCGCGGACTCCTTCCTCAAGGGCATCGTGCCTCCCGCCTGGATGTCCAAATCATACCCCTCCATGAAGCCGCTTGGATCCTACATGACGGATTTCCTAGCCAGGTACTTTCATAGTATTTACATAACTCAAAGTCAACTAATTATTATATACTGTTCTACAATACTACAAGATTATGTAAGTCTTTTTATGAATATGGAAGGAAAAAATGAAAACTCAAAGTTTTGGTAAAATACAATTTTATTTAAATTCTATTATCTTACACATCAATACTGGGGTAGTTTTAGTTCACTGGCCAATGTTTTTAGAGCAATTTAAACATTTATCAAGTTTAACTTAAAGTTCAAAAATATGACACAAAACATACACATGGGAAATTATATAATAAATGCAAAGTTTGTACTAAAACATGTTTCACAATACCTAACATGATGTAAAGAGAACACACTTGAAATTTCAGTTTAATAAACAAAATTGAGAATTTCCTTACCACCATAAAACAAATTATCTTGTTCTAGCATATAAAACTAGAAAAACATTAATTGAGCAATTTACAATTCTTACATATTAATTCCTTCACATAGAAAAGGAACAAAAAGTATATGTTACAAAGTACACAGAAATAGTTAACAATAAAGCCCGTTACAAACATTTAGTTATGACAGTTTCTAAACACTCAAATTGTTCAGTTAAAACTATGCAAGTGTAGGAAAATTTTTAACTGTACAGTAAAACTAAGCTTCTGTAAAGGCATTGATAGTAAAAAAATATGATAATTCTCTAGAACACAAGGCATGACGTTTAAACAGGTTCATTTAATCCCAAAATTGTTTGAACAATAATATGGCAACTTTTTTATTTAACTTGTAATTTTGATGTTAAAAATAAAAATTCAACCCTGTTGTTTCCTTTCCAAGTCTCTTAGTTTCAATGTCAATTCTTCACCAAAGGATTCTCTATATTTTTGACTGATATTATCTAATAAGGCATAAAGAGTTTCATATTTCCTTTCCGATGTAATAAAACTTTTATTAAGACACTCAACAACACTAAATCCTGAAGCTGACATTTCTACAGTGTACACTTCATCTTCGTGGGTAGTTATTTTTAAGTATATTTTTTGGTTGGTACTCCTCAAGTCTGGCTCAACAATCGCTTCTTTAACATGTTTCCGTACATCGTTTAACGCTGCTTCTGCTTCCAGTGGCCATGTCTCTTTACCTAATACTTGCTCTGTCATTGTTCTGTTGAAAAATAATATATGTTAATATAAAGTTTCACCTAGTATTGTTGTTGTATTTTAAGCACAGGGTGAACAAATCAAAAGTGATTTCAAAGCGTTAGTCGCTCGAAAGCCGCCAGCGCCAGATATTCAACAAGGAACGCGACGTTAAAAAAGCGCCCGTGCAAATGCGCTCTAAGAGTTAAAAAAATATTAAATAAATCTTTTTGTACTTAGAAAATTTAAAGTCCTAATTAACTAAGACATGTATTTTGACTATATCTTGAATAGTTTAGTAAAACCAGTTTTGTTTCTGTGAAGCTTGCAGATCAAAAGTGTAATCTTTAATTTATTACTTTGCCAGATTAAAATTCCTCCAAGATTGGATAGACGAGGGTCCACCATCAGTGTTTTGGATATCAGGGTTCTATTTTACACAGTCATTCCTGACGGGCGTGCTACAGAACTACTCAAGACACAACCGCATACCCATTGACAATGTACATTTCGAGTTCACTATCACAAGTATGGAGTCCGAATGTGAACAAGAACCTACATTCGGAGTTTATTGTAAGGTAAGATTATATTTTCTTTAATTTTGATAGCATCTCATGGCATTGTGTTAGATTGGCCAATATCTTACGTTTCTGTGCTGTGTTTCAAAATTTGTTGTCCTTATACATGCAGCAAAGGAAACAAATGGATAATCAGGGTCATGAACACAGTATATATGTTTGGGTGAGTTGTGGTACGGTATTATGCATGGTGTTACAGTTCTATGTTTTTAGTCATGATTTTTCAAATGTATAATTCAGATTATGGTAAGATACTAGTTTCATAAGAAATTCAAATATTCTCTATTCCATTTTCTTATAAGAAATGGATTGGAAGGGCAAGTAGAATTGTCAGAGGATAGGAGAGAGATTATCAGTGGAAATATCTTCATTTGATATGTGCACTACTCTATTGATTGAAGGTAGACAGCACATCTGCATATGCAAATAGCAGTAGTTGCCTATTTTGTCGTATTCCTATGGCCGCTTGCTTATTTGTCACCTTATATTAAAGAAATATTCATATAAGTGTTTTATATGTACAGGGATTGTTCTTGGAAGGCGCCAGATGGAACCGTGAAACAATGCAAATGGATGAATCCTATCCAAAAATCCTCTTTGACACAATACCAATAATATGGTTCCAACCAGCTCTGATTGAAAAATTTAACCCACCACCAAGCTACTTCTGTCCTATCTACAAAACTAGTGAAAGAAGAGGTGTCCTAGCCACCACAGGACACTCAAGTAACTTTGTCATGTATATCACCTTGAGGACGGATGTACCGGAGAAACATTGGATCAACAGAGGTGTGGCAAGTTTAACACAGCTTGATGATTAAAAAGCAAATTGTATTTGGTTTCGTTCATTGTGATAACTCAATTTTTTTTTTAAGTTAATTTAATTATAATGAAATAATATTGAATGTTTATGAACTTAAAATAAAGGTATTTTAGTACATTTTTTTTTATTTTATTATTTCCTATCAAATTATACATGAATCAAACGTTTAATTAATACTCACCACTATAGAAATTATACTAGGCGATTTTAAGATATCTAAATACCATGAGAAGTAAGGAAATAGGAATTAAATTTTAAATGGATAACTTATTATTACTTGTCTTTTTATTTACGGAAAATTAATTTCTTGCCAAAATAAACAACAAATTTTCACAAAACGTCACGTCATGTCAAATGTCAAAACTTTTTCGAATCGAAATGTTTTTTTCTTCTTCGTAGTGCCAAAAGTAGTGTAAAAAGCAACACGACATCGCGAGCCACGCACATTAAAACAGTTTTATAACTATACGATTCGGACATGGCAACTCTAATGAGTTTAATTTCGAAATGTCATTAATAAAAGCAGCTTTTGTCGCTTTTTTAATTAATTTTTTACGCAATGTGCAATAAAATCAAGGTACAACAATTTCATGAGCTTGAAGTAGGTAGGAAAATGTTTTGTCAGATGGCACTGAGGTATAAGCATTTTAATTTGCCTCATTCTTATGCACTTTTGTAAAGGAATAGTCCATTCAGCATTTACAGCAAAAAGTTCTGAAAACGGTACTGATATTAACCGAAGAATATTCTGATTGTAAAATCAGATGCGTAGGACGGAATTAGAAAATTTGTTGCTTTTTGTTGTCTTACAGATGGCGCACGGAACCTTGTATACTGCGTATGCCGATCTGACGTTTTTGGTTATTTTTGTTCTCGCCTCGTGTTTACTTTAGTGTCTAATTTTGGTCCAATTGCGAAAATTTTGTTGTGCAACACCTCAAAAGTTAATATTTCGATAGGGAATCGATTCCGACGCCGAATAATATCGATCCACGGTTCCGGACTAGATATATGTATACAGTTTTATCACGTGGTGGTGTGATTTATATAATTCTTGTTTACCGCACTAGCTGAAACTTTGCGCATGTGCGTCCCGTCCGTAACCTCAAAGTGTAGAACGGGGACGGATTCGGCAGTTTCCGGATATCCGGGTGGTTCGTTGGAGCTGTGATGTGCCATCGTGAGGGTGTGCGGCCCGCGGGACAGCGTTGGTGAAACACGCGCCGGAGATGGCTCAAACTCAGTTCACGCCGAGCTCGGAGAGCGACGCATGGGCGCTGCTCGCGCTCAAGTCGGCACCCGCCTCGCCCTCGAAGGTGCAATGGGCGCAAGAGCCGGCGCCCATCGCCATCGCGAGACTCGATGGTCGGGATTTTGAGTATCTTATTCGGCAAAAACGTGTCATTATAGGGCGGAACTCGAGCCGCGGTCAGGTCGATGTAAACATGGGACATTCGAGTTTTATATCTCGCCGGCATCTGGAACTATTCTATGACCACCCGGAGTTCTTCCTCACGTGCAACAGCAAGAATGGCGTGCTCGTCGATGGTGTGTTCCAGCGCAAGGGGGCCGCCGCTATGCTGCTGCCCAAAAGGTAAGCATTACCTAACCTAATAAAAAATTACATTTTGTTTGTAAACATTATTTTTTGTTTATACCTACTTGATTGATTTTTTTATGTAAAGGTCAAGCAATTATGTAGTACTTTGTTTACATTTCGTTAGCTGTAATTTTATTATTCTAATAGAAACTCATATGATCTTTTCTAGAACACTTTTATTATTTAATAACCTAATGACATATTTTGTACATGTTGTCATAAAGCTTGTTTCATTGCTTTCCATTAAATGTATGCCCATTTTACATAAAATTGACCCCCCTTTAATGGCTTGAAGAATAGAAAACAATTAACATGTAACATGTTGGGAATTTGTCCAAATTTATTTTTGTATTGTGTGGGTGTGTGTATATAAATATATAATTGTCACACAAATTAAGCAGTTAGTCATCACATGTTTATTGATGACATCATACTATTTAATACTTCACATATATACCTAGTGTGGTATGTTTGCAACAGAATCAAATAATTCCTAGAGAAAAGCACAAATGTTGTTTATTCTCCATTTAGAATTCAAAAAATTGTGTAGGTCAATCTTAAAGAGATCATGATTTATGAAGAATTGTTAATTAAAAGTAATAAACACATAAAGAATACATTCAGATGTCCGATTATTATAAGTTGTGGACAAATAAAAATAACTACTGGATAGTTTTGAAAAAGTGGTACCAATGTCAGAGTAATCAATGTAAATACATAAAACACAATTAATCAAATATGTAACCTTCCTTTTTTGAAGTTGGTTAAACCTCACTTGGTCTAAAAGTCTGTGATATTAAATAATATATGTCATGTAGATAATAAAATTATGCTAGTAATATGCAGCTATATTTAAATAATCAGTTTTCTCTAATATTTTCCTGTTTTTAAATAAAGATTTAAATTCATGCAGTAAATTATTTTAATTAATTCCCAGAAGTTATTTGATACTGTTTTAAAGTATGGTAGAATTTTAGAGGTATTTTCAAGTTTCAAATGTAGGTTTGTTTTATAGCATCAACGTTTCACAACTTCAATTTTTATATTTTTAACTCAATATTTTGTGCATATTATATGTAAATGTTACTGGCAATTTGTAACAATGATCGCACAGTCAATGTTATAAATTTAATGCATAACACTTCTATAAATAAATTTTAATTCATAATTTCATTTGGACCACCCACTTAAAGATAGTAAATTATTTCATTCATTATTTTCTCTGATTGCTATAAATAATGTAAACAAACTCCATTATCAATTGACAGAGTAAACAAACAGTTGCGAGGTCATTAGTTGGCCATATTTGTTTTGCGTGCACTCTTCCACAGATAATAAATAAAGATAGTGAAAATTGTGTTTTTAATCTGTGAATGATATCGCGCGTGCGTGTTTTTGGTACCGCGTGTAATTGTAACTCAGATGATGCAATATAATGTAATTCTCATAGGATAGCATTATTCAATATGGATTACATATAGGGGTTGAGTTTACTGCAGTCCTTATTGTACTAGTGACTGCATAATCAATTGTGTATCCAATTTATTGGAAAAGAAATTAACTTAGTAACTTGATGCTTAATGAAATATCACTTAGTTTTACTACAAGTTTGGTATTTCCTTAATTTCTTAAAATAATTTGTGTTTTAACAAATAAATTATGGCATACTATTGTCATTTATTTCATTCTCTTTGAAAAAACCAAAGATAATTTTTTTATTAGTTTTTTGGCAATGGAATATTACAGAAACATATACACATTAGTGATGATTTCGTGATTTGTATGTTCTATTTAATTGTAATGATGATGAGCAGATATTTTAAAGTGAATGATGATTTTTAATATGTCCCGTAATGATTTGCAAGAAAAATATGCTTATTGACATAATTTGGATGTTAAGATTAGTAATTTTATGATTGTTATCTGTATTACCCCAAAATATGTAATTAAACACTGTTTAGTTAAATAGATGTTTTAACTTTTTGACCACCGCTGATGTTATGGATGTAATTTAAGTCATTCAACTGAGATCTAGAATCTTTTAATGCCGATTTAATTAAGATGATGTATAAATATTTAAATTTGTAGTAGACGTTATTATGGACACTGCCGTGGTGTTTTTCCTCGTGAAGCGATATTTTATAACATGGTATGTTTACAATAAACTCGAAAGGTAATCTGTTTTCAATGTCTATTTTTAAATTCGTCCTTGTGTTTGATTATGTTTGTGTACCTTATGTTATGTAATGTTTTATGTGCATAATTTTTAATTCTGTTTAGGAAATTAGAGTAGTAAAGCACTGCGATTTATCTAGTAATAAATCTGTGATTTTTTTTTATTTTCTTTGACATCCTCCATTGATATTATATTATTCGTATTTTTGATAATTAGTTTTTTAAAAATTCTTTGCCTTTGTAATGTATTCTAATCTTTTTCGTGTTCAAACTCCTGTCTTCTGTAGTTTTGTCATGTCTAGGTACTCTAAGTTTGCAGTTTTATGATATTTCTATAGTAGATGTCTGAGTGATTTGCTCACTTTATGATCGAGCCTAGTCACGATTGTGCACAGTGAATGTTGCCGACCGATTGTGGATTCAGTCAATATATAATTTCGCTAGGCTCATTAACTTTTAGCAAACTGTGATAAGATCAAAACATTACAAATTTCACGTGTAATGTGAAATATGAGGAAAGACGGCGTAGCTTGAGTATTTTGTAAAACGGCAGGAAATATATCTAGTAAGATTAGAAACTGTCCAAATCCGCAATTGAATGGTGACATTATTCTTGTGTTGTGGCGTACTCAAAGCGGGGCTTGTTTGGTCTAGTATTTGTGTCACATACAAGGTGGCGCCCTCGTGCGTTATCTGATAGACGTTTACATACGCCGCTTAAATAATGTTTACTTTTTATATCGTTTTATTACATTTTGAAAGAGAACAGTATCCCGGTGTTTTTGTTAGCACGTCGGGTAGACTTAAGCACAATAATGGAAGATTTGTGTAACTGCCAGTTATTATTTATAGATTAAGTGCGTTGCCATTTAAGTTACATGTAATGTAAACTTATAGGGAGTAAGAATGTCCTAACAAGGTCGACAATACTAATAATATTTCGATAAGTAAATAATTTTGGCAGGAGTTAAGACTCGAACCTCGTTATTTGTGTATAAAGTACTGATAAATATGCGTAAATAGTGCGACATCCTGTTGTTTACGATTTGGGCGCGGCATGAGGTCACTATGCTGCCCAATTGACGTGTAAGAATAGTGGTGTGTCTATACCGGTTCGAGCTGGATACATCTGATTTTGTTATCACTGATTTTTATATCGGTTAAATGTTTATCGGAACATGTTTACAATCACCTTCAAAGCTAAACGGAATAACCGTGTGCTTCTACTATTGAAACAAATGAAGGAAACATTGATTTCTCTATTATTCTTATTGATAGAACAGAGACAAAGATATGTTATTTGGAGTAGGGCATCTGTTCTAAAATTTCCACAACAGAATATACCTAATACGGTTGTATAGTCCTTTAGGGACGTGAAAAGATGGTAATACCGAATACCATCAGTTTCGTCTGGCGCTGGTTGGCGCATTCCGCCGCGGATAGTAAAAGTCGTGATTCATGATACACGATTTGTGACCTGAGAAACGACGTTGCGAGTCATCTACCATAATCCGCACATACAAATAGTCATTTATTTTCCTGTTTTACCTAAAGTTTTGATGTTCATTATCAGCTCACTATACGTCCCCATAGTGGGGTAAGTCTACTTTAAGCTATGGTTGACTAAACCCACGAGTTGGTTGGCTTTTCATATCTTTGAATTTCTTCGCCGATATGTGCAGGTTGCATCACAATGTTTTCCTCCACCGTAAGCGATACGAGCGGCGCGCTTATTTGGTATAAAACCTAAATAATTGTTAATATTTAAATCATGGTAGCGTTGATTTGCAAACAGTAGCTGTGGCATGTGGCATCTAGTAATATTATGTATTTAAGAATAATTAGAGGTACTGTTCCTGTTAAAGTAGGCCATCCTCTAACGACCGGATGAGAGACGCCCGCGACATCTGCCGAGGGAGATTAGCCTCGGCAGACATGAAGGCGCATGACGATTGCGTGAGGGGCAGATGTAGTGTTAACTGTATTCATTTATAAAGTGTATTTGTAATGTCTCTTTATATTTCGACATGATGTACTATACTTTTGTATAATCAAATAGTTTGTGTAAAGATTACAGAGTATGTGAACCAAAGTAACCCTCGCTTTGATTACATTCTCATGATTAGTAAATAAAATTATTTAAAACGGGTACATAAATGTAGAAGTACAAGGTGTGTTAGAATCAAGCCAAATGGTGGTCCGTAGTCTCTGCTACCCCTCTAGATACGGGCGTGAGTTATGTTAAAATATCAACCTCGATTTGTAAGTCTTCGTCATTCGTTTCAAAATAAAGTATAGCTTATGTTTAAAGTACACACTAGGTGTAGTTAAATAACTGTTAAGGTAAATAGGACTATTAGATAGATTCAGTTCTGATGGATTAATTCACCGTTGGATTTTCCAAGATTTATTATCTTATATCTAGGAGGAATCAATATTCCGTAAGGAAAACCTCGTCAGTAAAACCACTGCCACGTAAAAATAGGCATTTTGATGGCGATCGATACGCAATGTATCAAGGCCGTTGGTCCGTGAATTCCAAATATGCCAACGATGGAATAAAATTTATCTTATTACAATCACATTTTACTATTCGTCGGTAATGTTTGTTTGTCCCGAAAAGTCCCGTTTCGTTAGTATCGTGTCATGTAAGGATCAAGGTCGCAGACGTTAGGGTGGAGGTCCTTCTGCCCCCTGCTCCTACCATATAGATGTTCGATTCATCTTAAGGGCTTAAAAATTAATATTCTTAACAACAGCATTACTTTAAATCTTAAATAGTCT
>JAOCNA010000002.1:7852778-7865594 GCA_026546675.1 Papilio helenus
TTACAAGTAAAAAAACTTAAAACAGTACCTGGAAAGCTTTTAGAAAAATTCTTTTGAAATATTACTTACGAAGTAGTATCAAAAGTCTTATTTAGTTATTTTCATATCTATTTTACATTTTCAACACCAATGATCTTTTAATAAAATCGTGTACTAAAATAACATCTGATTTTACAAAATCTACTTGTAGATCGTAAACATGTCTTCCAATAAATCATTTCTACACTGACCTAGAGGAACTATTGCGTACGTGTTGAGTACACACGATCAAGCTTTCCGCAAATTCGTGCATAGTTCACGTTATTGACTGAATAACCTCAAGATTGATGTGAATATTCACAAATAGATCATACGAAATTGTATAACCTATAAAAACATACTTCTATAAATATTCCATACCTAGAAATAATACCTGAAGTTTACTTCTTTAGAAAACACTGAGAAAAAAGACATAGAGCCACTTCTAGACTTGTCTAAACTGTACTTGAATACTTGCTTTATGAAGTTTTCTCGTGCTAAAACTACACTAAGGAACTCTTTTGTGATCTTTAGTCTGGTTAGCGTGTAACCACTTTTCCTAACCTCACTTTTTTAATTTCTTAACACCTAAGTATAATGTGGCATACGTCAGTGGACAATATAACGGTTCTCAGACTTGGAGCGGCGCCAGTCCTTGAAGCTTTGCATTAAGCTTTATTCGAATAAGTGCTGAGAATCTATATAAATTTTATATTTACTATAATTCGACGTTAGGATTCCTTTTATTATTGGTTTGTGAACAATATTAGGGAAAAAAAACATTAGATTATTGTAGATACTTGCAAGATATAAATAAAAGTAGCTATTACCAGCAACTTAGTCCTAAGCGGAATTTAAAAAAACTATATTTCGACTAGCTTTCGCCCGTGCCTATGCGCTCCTCGGTAATACATTTTAGTCATTGCTTCATATCTGAAAGATATAAAATATATTTCTTTTTATAATAAAAGGGGGTAAACGAGAGGCCATGGACATACACAACACCAGAACTACAGATGCATTGCCGGCCTTTGAGGAAATTGTAGGCTCACTTCTTAACGACCCTAAGTTGTACTGGTTTGGAAATATTTGTTTGGTAATAATCAAATATGTACGCTCAAAATATCGCATAAGTTGCTATAAGCAAATAATGTTACTAATATTATAAATGTGAAAGTTTAGATGTTTGTTAGTTTGTAGACTAAACTGCTGAATGGACATCAATGTTTGTCATAGATGTAGAGGATAGAGGAGATGTAGTCTGGAAGAACAAAGGCTTATTTTGTTTTTTTTTTTTAGGTCCATGCAGACGGAGTCAAAGGCGAAAGTTAGTAAATAAATAAAGAAAGATATGGAATAGACAATAAGATTAACAGAAAAAATATAACTAAATAAAGATAAATTAAAATGCAAAAGGAAGCACATGAGTGTTGCCAACACAAATACATCATCTTCCCGAAATCCGGAATTTTTCTTTTGATATTACAAACAGACACTCCATTTATTACATGTATAGAAAAAGGGGGCAAACATACAATGGATGACTTAATGTCTATGCCCATAAACATTGCCAAAGGGACCAGAGTTGCATTGTCAGTGTTTAAGGAAGAAGTATAGTCTTTGTTATTTTTATTTGTGAGTTTATAGCAATAAGACTGCCCTTACTGTGATAAAATGTTACATGTGTGTTGAAATTTAAATAAACTCCCATTTACTCATTTATTACCTCTCACTACCAGCAGTGTCCCAAATACCAACATTGAAGTTTTTGCCATTAGAATGCATTGCCTTTGCACAAAATGCCGCTCCTATCGTCTGAAAAGTACAAAAGTACATATGAAAATCACAACTATTGATAATGCTAAAACCCACAGGGCATTCCAGTGTGTGTACATTACTCCAGTTGTAATCCAGTACTGAAATTGATCTATCAATTGGATCAAACTGAGTCTTAAGTAGTTATTTATTTGCTAAAACATGAGAATAAACTTAAAGGAGGTTCTATTGTTTAAAATATAGCTATCAAAATATATCGTAATTTTATACATTTCATACTGAAATCTTTAATTAGGTTATATTAGTTAAGTAGATTAAAAATATATCCCTTCAGTAACAACAAAGAGATGATTCATAGTAAAAAGTAAATAAGTGGTTTTTAATGTTTACTTACATTTTGATACGGTGTACTCGCGTTAAATCTACAATTAACGAAGCGTAGCACCAAACTCGTCTTTCCGACATGTTCACTGCCTAATAAAACGATTTTGAAATCGCATCTGCTCATTTTAAAACAATATTTATATAAATGTTTACACAAAAACCATCGTTACTATAGTTTTTTGTTGTTTATTTTAATCTTATCTCAGTTAAAATTGCTGGATGCGCGTAAACATAGAAACTGGTTCACTTTTATACACTTAAAAAATCTTTATAATTGTATCTATATTTACTCGAAATAACTTTAAATTGTTATAAATAAACAATTTTATTAAACAAAACAAAAACTATTTCTACAATAGTGATGTACATTTGCTCATTCACAATTTTGCTCTTTAATCTATGATTGATATTTGACATAAAAATCGATATTTTAAAAATGTGCCATTCCTAAATGAATAATTTCATTTATATTAAAACTACGTAAACTAATTGGTGAAATCATATGCAGGTATTTGCATAAAAACTTAATCAAACCCGATTTATTAAGAGTACATTATTCTACATCAATGTTTAAGAATTAAAAATCGATTTTCTATTTTTCATGCAACCCTATCTATTGTAAATGCAATAAGAATATCATAGACAAATTCTATGACACATGACCGAGAAAATAGAATATTTACCGCTAGATGGCAGTATTATTGATATATTTCAAGATAAATGCAGGTGAATGTCGAATCAAATCCGCGGCCTTGCAGACTTGGGTTAAATTAATAAACTTCCAATTTGTCCATAGGGTCTTTCATTAATGTATACAGATGCTAATTTTGTTGGGAAGGTTTGTATTTCATCCAAACATCTCTTCAGCTTCATTGTTGAACGATAGAACAATTACAAAATGGTCCGCCGAAAGTTTGACCTCTTGACACACTTTGGCCTTACCTTGGCTTCTATACATAAATTACAGAGTTATAAACGATCAACATTTATGTTTGTTTTATTTATTGTCCTTCTCCAAGAGAGTTTATCTCATTTTGAGACCAAGAAATACAGATAATTAATCGAAATACAAAGAATGGTATTTTGTACTATGGCGGATTTTACAATTCGAATATAACTCTTATAATATTTACAAGCTCAAATCATCATCGTAAGATAATTATTTAGATATAACATTTTTATTCGAGCATCGTGTTATCTCTTTCTAGTGCTTTCCCCACCCTAGGTGACAAAGTATTGATTGTCGAGTCAAGTCCGGCGTTGCACACAATCGATATTTGTGATAACAATACCTCTTGATAGGTGGGCTGGGGCGCCGCCGTATTAGTATTACAAAAGTATAACAGAAGTAAATATTGTTAAAATATTACCATAGTTCAATGACCTTTTGACACCAGTTTTGACAGTTTTTTTTTTTACCAAATAGTTATTGAATAACTAAGTAAATCTTGTGTCATTTGAATATTTTTTTGAAAATACATATAAATCAATTTTTAAAAATAAAATTTTTATTCAATAATTTGCTTTGGTACTTAAATAAAAGGCAAATGAAGTTGAGGAAAATTATAATGCATTTTTATAATTCAGTTCATTGTAAACAAGTTGGTTTTAATTGCGTCACAAAACAGGTTGTTAAAACTTTTGAGGACGAATCACGAACGTTTTGAACATAAAACTGTAACACTTGAGAAAAAGCTGAATTGTTAATATTCCGCCCTAATTACATTTTAATTTTTTGTGTAATTATGTAAATATATTGTTATACTGAATGAAAATAAATTGTTTTATTTCGAAATATGAAAAGGGTAAAATGAGCAGTATAAGATTTATAGTACTATGTTCACTTCTGACGAATATTATGAGGAGAAACTATACAAAAAGAAATAACCTCGCTCAAGCGATAACGCGACTGTTGATAAGCAACTTGTAATAATACAATGCCAACTCAACAACCGACCTAACTATAACTATCGCTTTTTCACACTGTTTTACTGTCCTTCTTCTGAATGTTCACTCGTCCCACACCCAGTAAATGTTGCTATATGGACAAAGAATTGCATGTTCATTTCTTGTTTTCTTTATATTATAATCACGAGGTAGATGTAATAATTTACGTCCATAATTATACTACTAAAGTTAATATGTATTTTACAAAATTAAAAGTTTTTGAATTTTTAATTATTAACCTAACTATTATAAAGACAAGTTACAGAATTTTAAAAGTAGGACACTCTGTTTTGTGTTACAGAAGATTAGATCTTATCCCTATGGAATAGAGATGAAAATAAAATATTTTTCTTCAACGTATATGCTTGTTTGGTATTGGGTAATGTGAAAAAGCGCGTTTCAAAGTGGTCGGTTAACCTATTGTGTTGCTAGAAGGAAAATATATTCGTCTTTTTCACTCCTTTCGTAGGCAGTAGCATCACCTTCTTGCTGTAGAAATGGACGTTGAGATAGTTTTGTGGCTTCGCGTTTTTTGTTTATATCTCCGATAATCGACGTCGAAAACTTTTGTAATCACTTTTAAAAGCCATCCCTTTGCACAATAATGTAGTGCGTGCATTTAATATTTAGTAAAATCGTGTGTTTAGTGTATTTGCGTTTGTCTTAACATAGCACCATTTCGTTGGGCATTGATTTATGTGCTGGGATCTTTATAATTTTTAAAAATCACTTATTTACAAATCTATACATTGTTATAATTAAGTTTAAATGAACTTATATTTGTAGATTAATCTGTTATTGTGTAAGTTTAACTTTGTTGGGGGTGTCTAATACTTACATTTTATTTCCCGTCGACTAAGATGGTTTCTTGGTGAGTACTTCCATATACTTTATACTACTGTACATATCTTGATAACACATAGTAATTATAAAACAATTTTACGGACCGTTTGCCCGCGATATTGATAGTTAAAGTTATAAAAAAATTCTACGAAATTTTTGTTGTTTATGTACTTCGTATTTGTTTAGGTCAAGAAAATTGAGGTTATTTTTTATTTTGTTTACAATACATACCAATAATGACATTTGGTATGTTTTAAACGAGTTTAATAAGTATATACCTGAAGTAAAGGTCATTGAACTTTCAAGAAATCATTTAAATATTAAAGTTATGTATAAGCTATGGTTACATTTCGTCTCTATTGTGCAATTATATAAAAAAACATGTCATTGCTGACAGACAGACAGATAAAGAACTATTGTTTGAATTCACATAGCATTATACAAATATATAAAGAAGTAAATGTGTCAGCAGCAGCAAACTACCAAAGCAGAAACTTAATTTTTTTTAATAATATTACAAGTTTTTAAAGTCAAACTATTAAAAAGATACTAACATCCGTCCGCAAAACTGTATGGAATTAAAAATGACAAAAGTAATCTTATTTGCCTTTTCAGACTGTCCTCTACATCTATGAGAAATTTCATCAAGATACATTCAGCAGTTTAGGCTACAAACTAACAAACATCCATCCATCTAAACTTTCTCATTTATAATATTAGTAAGATTAATTCATTATAATAAAAATTGATCAACATACTTCACGTTTTAGAAACATAATTATTATATTTTTATTGTCTATGAACCCTGTGTCAAAATTTTAAAAGATATTGACAATGACAGAATTAAATTAAGAGAAGGCTTTAACACTTTAATAGGAAGAAATTAAATGATTAATTTGACCCCGTACACATTCCAGCCCGCTACTTTTAGACTTGTCAGGTTGTGGAAGAATGCCCGAGCGATATCTGACTGGTTGACATTGAGCGTGTCGTCCGTGTGCTGCCCGTGCTGCGAGACCATGTCTCTCTCGGGCTCTTCCTGTTCCGAAACCTCAGAAAAATCCACCGGCAACCAGTCTCAAGTAAGCGTAGTGCAGAGTTATCGCCGGCGTCCATTCTGTGGAGTGCGAAATCGCGGTACCAACGTAACACGCGGTCGAAGATCACGCGCAATGTAGAAGCCTAATCCCTTCTACTTTCTCTTAACTACACTTCTCTTCTGCCCTACATACAGATTGGAATAACAACCGCATCTCATCTAAGAGACTATATCTGCAAAAACTACGTAAACTGTCTTCATCTCGTAAAACAGTAAAATAACAAAAGTATAAGTGCTCCCAGTATAATATCCTCATCGCTCCAGCTTGGTGTCTTTTAGTTCTAATTCTTTATATTTGTCATTGATGCGCGAAGTTGGTATCGTCGCCAGTAATAGACGCCGGCAGGGGGACCGGCGAGCCGTTCCAGCCGCACCATGTCGTGATAGACTTCAGCCCGCGCCCCGAGGACACTGACGAAGTGCAAGAGAGGTGCATTGAGTTTCTTAAACTCGTCAACAACTCGCCAAATTTAAGAGAAGCTTGTAGCTCGGTAAGAAGCTTACTCTATATTAACTACCTGAGTGTGATAGTGTTTTAATTGGGACGTGCACACTAATTGTCAATGACACACATGAGAAGGTGTGACACAAATAATGTAAAATATAAATCAATTACAATAATTTTTGAATGACCATTCACGTTTCCTTCTATCAGAGGAGGAAGGATGTGTTCATTTCCCTTGAATTAAACATGTTACGAGGGCACTTTGCTTAGCGATTTCATCACATTCCAGTGACTGAACGAAGCAGAGAGTACAAAGCGAACAGGGTATAGGAAAACTTCATGGCATTGCGCTTTATCATTTATTGATGTACCAGGTATACATTATTGTACAGGAAATGGTTTAAAAAACACAATAACATCAAAACATAGTAAAAAAACTCGCGTCCTCAGAGGTGTCAGAGAGTGTAACATAGGGTAGTCCAATGGCCACTCCTCCCAATCCCTAATCTCTGCCAGTTCACTGCTGAATATCAGCCTTCTCCGCAGGCTAGCATGAATCACGAGCCTGAGCCACCCGCCACCGACAACCTCCCGCCGACCTGAAACTTCACCAAAGGGAGTTATCGTCAAAGAATATCTTCCCTCATCTCAATTTCTAATCAAATAAAAATGTTTTTCAAATAGCCTTGTTTTCAATCAATTCTATCATCAAGTAAAATGATATTTTTTCCAATATGCCTCTGATTCTCGCTTTATATCCTTCCCCTCCGTGTATTCTTGTGTCGTGTACATACGACGCTAACTCGTATAAAACTGTTATTCGTCTGGGAAAATCTCCCAAGCTTATCTTTCCTGGCGTATAACAGTGCGTCTTAAATCAATAATTTGTCAATAAGTTGCCACGTCGTATTGTACGAACCTGGCAATGGCTCCTAATGCCTGTCTAACAGTGTCTCCGCCACCGAAACACCTACAAAAACATGTTTTATATTTATAAGAAAACTAACTGTTGTCGGTGACTTCGTCCACGCAGTTTAAAAAAAATCATAAAAAAAAAGATACTCCAGACTTTCTTATATCTGTGCCAAATTTCAATGACAAATATTGAACCGTTGCAGAATAATCGAATTACGAACAATATTTCTGTATACCACCGAACCCTTAACTGTTTTCGGGATCAAAACTAGCTTATGTGTTCTTCCAGACTATCCTCTACATGTCTGCCAAATTTCATCGAGATACGTTCAGCAGTTTAGGCCACAAACTATAACAAACATCCATCCATCCAAACATTCGTATTTATAATATTTGTAAGATGTAAGTTTCAAAGACTATTCATTCCATAAACATTGTCCAGAGAGCCCATGACATGATTCCGGAAGAAACGTCGCTCAGCTCTTCTAAGAGCAAAGAGAAAATTATAACGAGTGACAAGATACAAGACTTCCCGGCCATACATGCAGTTACAAAATTATCAACCAGAGGTAAGGGGAACCATAGACAAAAATATTAATTTTCCAGCTACTTGTTTACCCTTACGTAGGCTAATTATTATAGACAGAACCTATGTATATAAGAATGTGCAAGCTCAGACAAGATTTGTAAAATAATTCAGTATTTAGAAATTATTTTAATTGTTTTTTTAAAATTGTCAGGTGCAGTAAAAGCCGCCTTCGAAACGAACCTCGTCAGATCATGAAACATTTATTTTAACCTTTACATATATCTTTTAGATGATCTATTTTGTTTATAAGTTTTTATTTGTAGGCAACTTATTTATTATATTTTTAATAGTTTCTATAAATATATGTTCTAGATTTGAAATTTTTTAATAAAGATTGAAAAAGACACGGTTGTTTAATTTCGTCGTTGTCTTTTTTTCCGCCGCTCTGTCTTTAGGTCTGTGATGGACATCTTACAACTATTTGACAATCTCAACTACTTAATCGACTTAGTGAAAGTTAAATACACCAAAATACCGTTAAATCTCGTTGACGCCGAAACTGTTAACGACATCGGCCAATTTGAGAGCTTCTACAGAGATTTGACTAAGAATACATAAACATTATGCGAATCGATTTCTATATGAAGTCAAATGATGTTAAAAACGGTTGACAGTGGTTTTTAATTAAATTAATTTTGTGTAAAGCGACAACCGTTGATTGTTTCGCAGCCCATTCAACTGTTTAGTTGCATAATTAAAAATCGAGTAGTGTGTGCACCTCAATATAAGCTCATAGGAATCAAAGTGATACTAAACTGTTGTGCAATAGCTTAATCGAAGGAGTGCGTGCGCTCTAAAAGATAAAATTATATGTTTTTTTTACCATTATAGTAGGTATAGGCAAACGAATAACTGGCATGCGATACAGCTAGTTTTAATATCCGTAATTCAACAAACATTAGGTGTTAGTAGCTCACGTGCATCTTTTCACAACACATAGTTACATGCTTAAGAGATCGCAAAGGTTAATTAAATTGTGGTTATTGTACAGACTTGAATAAATTGATGTTTTTACGCAGCACAGAAAGTTATTGGTTATCAAAAACTTGCGTATTGTTTACATAATAAATCTGTATTAATAATTATTGACTTGATTTGTAGCAAGTTATCGTTTTGGTATTTCTCTTGGTTTATTTCAGAATTTTATTGTAATTATTATCATCTACCAACAATTATTACGTGTTGTACAGCGTGTAACTAAAATATGTTCAGTGTTGTCAACATAACAAAATTAACTTTTCTTTAAATCGTGTATAATTTTTTTCAGAGACCGTTATCATTTTTTCTAACAAAGCCAAAGCCCACATCAAAATCTGCTGCATCTGTTGGATTTGACTCACAGAATGATGCTATTTCGTCTTCATGTTCATCCTTCTGTCACATCGACCTCCAATTCCTATCCGTTCCCTATAAGAAAAGAGTGTAAAGTGGGAGAGAACCAAAGCAAATGTCAGATGCAACGCACGAATTAATTCTTCTGTTAAGATTAAGTCTTCTGTTGCCAGCCCTATATGTTAAAAATAATCGTGACGTTTAATCGGTTTTCTCGTTCCTTGTTTATACATCTCCTACTGATATAATTCACAAACTAAATTATGATATTTAATGCGTTAAATATGATAGTTGTTTGTGTGGAGTGTTCAGTGCAGCCTCAGCCGCGATATGGACACAAGAAGTGTTATCGTTTTGCTCAGCTTACTGGCAATTTTAGGTAAGTTTAGTAACATACCTTATTTATTAATATGATTGCCATCTTTACGGACCAATCATCGATTTCCATGCTTTGCATTACTATACACAAGCAAATATTTTTATTTCAATACTTACGTTGACAATATATGTATTTTATAAATTACTACCTTTCGACCGCGACTCCATCGGCGTGGAATTGAAAAACACAAAAGTAAATAGCCTCTGTGTTCTTTCAGACTATCCTCTACATCTATGCCAAATTTCATCGAGATCCGCTCAGCAGTTTAGGCTACAAACTCTAACAAACATCATCCATCTAAACTTTCGCATTTATAATAATAGTAAGATTTGAAGCATTGATAATTCTAAAATGTTTCTGTCTTCTTCTTGTTCTTCTTCTTAAGGTGGCTCTCCGAGTAGCGAAAGTTTGCGGTCAGTTCTCCAAATTCGACTTTATCTTTTTTGCTAAAAGGTAAACTACAAAACATGTTCTGTAAAGTTAGTGTACCAAGCGCTTAACTTAACTTAACTACGATTTTAACACGAAGACGACTAAATTTTCTAATACAAAAATATTATGACTTTATCAGATGGCAAGAAATTTCGATGTGACTACAAATACTTCCAGAACGCCGATGGATGGCTGAAGCTGCACCGCGTACCCGCCAACTGGGCAGAGGCTCGTCTCAGATGCCACCTCGAAGGTCTGTTATATCTGTAATGCAATGACATTCACTCTACACGAGATATCGTTACCATTTAGATTTTTATACTATGAGGTGGCAAACGTGCGGCGACCTGAAATCGCCGAAAAGGGGAAGCGATTGTCGCCCATCAGTACCAGCACACGTCACCACTGAGAGGCTCGAGCCCACTCTAAGGGTGACTGCCCATAGACATCCGCAATTGCAGATGTGTTGCCTACTCTGAATTGCCGAAGGAAAAGACGCACATGAAGATATTTCTCCTCCCTATGCATCTCCTCTATCAAATCTATTTCTTTTCCCACCCCAAAAGGAGTAAAATTAGGCCTCCGGAACGCACACTCATCAGACTATAAGCGGAATTATTCCCACTTCACGCCTGTCTGCGTGGTTGTGGTATTGCATCGGGCTAGCCGCCTCTACAGTGCGAAGATGTTGTTGCGGGCTCTACCACTGTTAAAAGTTAGAACGATAAACCTATAGTACCACGGCTTTTCAGAAGATCGGAGTTAAATAGTAGTCGAGATAGAACCAAATACCATTCTATTTTTGGCATTCCTTTCCCTCCATTCTTGCCATACGTGAATCTGCCAAATAAAAGTACCTCTTGTTACCTAAAAAAGATGAAGTAGGTAAAAGTAAGAAATTTGTGTGACGTCAATAGGAAGCAATTTGGCGTCTCCCTTGAACGTGGGTCTAAAAGCGGCGATGTCAGTGCTCATAGGGGAGGCGTCGGGCGACATGACCTGTGGCGCCTTCACCGGCGTACACGCGATGTTCTCAAGAGGGGATCTCTATTCCATAGAAGGTATGTATTCGTACACTAAGACATGTTTTATTTTCTTTATGTTTTTCAGGCATAGATGGTTAAGTTATTCCTCCGGGTAAAGAATGATCGAATTGGTGACTCGTAGTCATTATAATATGGGATGATACTTCATGCTGTAAAATATTGTAAAAACAACTGAAACTGATATTTCTCAGATATAGTTTACGTTAACCGAGGCAACGGAAACATTATCAATATGTAATTTAAATCTTACGATTATGTAATAATATGAAATAGTGTTATAAATCCAGCTATCAGTACCTAGTATACAAGTGTCACTCCTCGATAACCTATAGCCTATAGCACTAAACGATTGTTTATTTTAGAAACAAGACTCGTGTTTAAACAAACATTGATTGAATTTTTAACTTATTATTAAATTGATAGCAAAGCGCACATGCGTTACGTACTCGATATCGTGGCTAAGTTTTTTCAAGTTATGAAATTGTGTAAAATGCTTCTAGGCGTCCCCTTGTCAAAGATCCCTCATACTTGGGCGAGCGGAGAGCCAGACAACTACAAGGACCAGGAGAGTTGTATCGCAATGCTGGGCGACGGCAACCTCGCCGACGTCGACTGCCGCGAGCCGCTGCCCTACATCTGCTACAAGTCGAACGCTAAAACGATGGTCGTTACTAGCTGCGGCACCACCGACAATGGTAACATTCACTATACAATTTTATATAATACTTGTATAATCGGTTTAATTGTTACGCATGAACCACGTTAACTGTCACGCATGGCGACCATAATATTCGACTCTTTTACTTATTTTGTGAAAATATACACTTCTATACTCTATACTATTGTTACAAAGTAAAGTAAGGAAACAAACACTACTTTGTGGCGTAGGATGTCAGCAATCACGGCATATTTTTGAATAATTCTTTCTTTAATAAATACTCCTACACTTACAACACGCTTTAGATTATTTATTTTCACGCTATTAAACTTAGTAAATGAATTGAAAAAAAAACCTTCATGTGGGAAAGGGACCATAAACTACGAGCTGCCAACATCAAGGAAGCAAGGTCGCCATGGTACGGTAATTATACTGGTACAAGATTCTTTTGACACTCGGCAATCTTTATGAAATA
Source organism: Papilio helenus (assembly GCA_026546675.1). Lineage (NCBI taxonomy): Eukaryota > Metazoa > Arthropoda > Insecta > Lepidoptera > Papilionidae > Papilio > Papilio helenus. Next base: position 7,865,117 of record JAOCNA010000002.1, read on the forward strand.
AAGAATGATATTTAATGTCAGGGTAATACTGACATAGCTTGTCAGTTCACTTCGCGTCTTTACGCATTTTGTGTGTTTTTTTAAATGTTATTCGATAAAAAAAGTAATGAAAATGTTTGAAAGTAGTGTAAGAGAGTTTTTTTTAAATTGGGAGATATTTTTATCGCGGAGAAGAATTAGGGGGTCAAGTAATTACATTTGAAAATATGAGTCATCTCGTCTGTTATAACGAAAATGTGTTACCATTTGTTAACTTAACAAAATTCCCATTCCCAAGGAGACGCATGTATAATATGTTTAGTTCTGTAAATTCAAAAATATATATATAGTAGATTGACTTATAAATATTTTTCTGATAGTTGTTTTATTACCTATTTCAAATTGTAGTGACCGAACCCTTGATTGTAATGTGTTTTTTGCAACTGCAAAATCGCAAAATCAACAAGCATTTTAGTTTTTAACGTACATATTTACCTAC
>JAOCNA010000002.1:7908550-7933075 GCA_026546675.1 Papilio helenus
CTGCTTGTTATTCCTACCTGACAAGGTGCTCCGATGCAAACAATGCTCTGCGATGTCTTGCTCTGGCTGTTGAACTTTACCATGTTCGATTACGCCAAATTTCCTTGAAATCAGTTATGTTGTTTAGATGGCAAGCTCTATCCATCTATCTAAGTTTTTGCATTCATGATATTAGTAAGATTTAAGTAAAAATACTTATCTATTTCGCTACGCAAGCGAAGCTTCGGTATGTTACTAGTGTGGAATATAACCACGAATTTATCAGAAATAATTTTAGTTCGACTCTACTTTAGTATCCGTCTGTAAAGTTTCATATCGCACATTCATAACTAAATTGAGGAAGGCGTCGAAAGATGTTTTTTAATAAGTTTTTCTTACAATTTAACAAAACTATGTTAAAGGTATAAGTCTAGTTAGGTTTAGGTAGTGCTTTTGTCCGTGACTTGAGTGAAAATGAGAATAATAGCGAAATAAAACTAATGAGGAGAACTAGAAACATAAAAAAACATAATCTATATACTAGAGGAAAGATTTGTATTTTTGTATGTTTATGTTTGTATGTATTGAAATAACTCAAAAACTACCCGTCGATTTTAAAAATTCTTCCAGCGTTAGAAAGGTAATTTATCTGTAACATAGGCTATGGTTTTATTAATTTTTTTATTTCGCGCGGGCGAAGGCGCGAGCAACAGCTAGTCTATACTAATATTATAAAGAGGAATTATTTCGACTTTTGTATGTTATTAAATTACTCAAAAACTGATGGGTCGTTTTCAAAAATTCTTTTACCATAAAAAGCTACGTTATTGCTGAGTAACATAGGCTATATTTTTTACTAATTTCACGTCGACAAGTATGAAATATATAGCATAAAACTGTATGTCTATTTTATGCTAAGGAATTTTTTGTTTTAAATCAGTCCTTAGAGGATGAAACAAAAAATTATTTCCAAATTTAAAATAGTAAAAAAACCCTTAACTATAATGAAAAAAAAATCAGTTATTTCAACGTTTTAAACTTTAAATTATTTTTCATATTCATGTTTAAATTAGTTTCTGAATGAAATGAATGGCGTCTGTGACCTAAAAACTATCGCAAACACGATGAGAGTTATACCTGACGGAAAATTATATTTTCAGTATTGTCCCGCTGAAAGTTTCATAATATATGCATTATACAGGATTTTATAAAGAGAGATACTCGTTATTCCTTCATGAACATGAATTTTTAGTATGATGACCTGAAATTACATTAGTCCTAAGAAGGTTGCGACAAAGTTTAACTTTACGGCCTATTTCAAATGTAATAGTTATTTTTAATTATATATTTTATTTAAATATTCTGATAGAATATAGAATCGCCGATAGTAAACATTTTCTTAGTAAACATAATCTTTATTTCTCCCGACTTTATTTCCCTTACAATTGTTAATTTATTTTGAAGAAATAAATTAATTGAAATTGTAATAATAAAGTTAAATAACATACCTCACTATTACGTCTTTCAATATTTACACATTTCTTAAACACTAATGCTTAACAGTAACTTGAATAATTAAAAATACACTAAACAATTATCTAAACTACACAAGCACAAACACTGAATAGAGAAAAAGAATTAAAAAAGTTAGCTGCGGTTGTTTAGTAGCGAAATTGCGAAAATAAAACGCGTGTTGTCTACTCGCGCGAATCTACAGGTCTAACTGGCACAGTATCTCGTTTTCCCGCCTTCACGCTGAAGAGAGAGAGAGATAGAGCAGTTTTCCGAACGTAAGTAAGAGACAGTGTGTTTGCAATTGCGCACATGTGCTTGGAAAATTGCTGAAAGTCGACGTGTTCGGAGTGATGCTGACATCTATACATATAATAAAATTGGAGTGTCTGTTTGTAACATCAAACGGGCATATTAAAGGCTACTTTTTTATCTTAATATTGCGTGGACGAAGTCGGGGGTAACAGCTAGTTTTCAATAAAATTAATATGAGCAGGTTTCTAATCACATTACTTATCTTACTAATGTTATAAATGCGAAAGTTTAGATGGATGGATGTTTGTCAAAGTTTGTAGCCTAAACTGCTAAAAGTATCTCGATGAAATTTAGCATAGATGTAGAGGATAGCCTGAGAGAACACATAGGCTACTAATTATGTTTTTATTTTAATTCTGTGTAGACAGAGTCGACGGCGAAAGCTGGTAATATAATAATTAAAACACTTTAAGAAATATGATAGTAGAATAATTTTATTTTTTTAATTATCTTTTCATTATATATTAAACTCCCTTCGCCATTATTAACCCTGTTATGAAGATTTTAAAAGACCCTTAAAGTTAAATTACACAAGAACTTAGAGTTTTTATATTAGAACTATTATTAACGTCGCATTAAAAAAGTTTACTTTTATCAAATCGTGAAATACGTTTATGACATAACTAGCTGTTGCTTGCGACTTCGTCCTCGTGAAATTAAAAAATATACCCTATGTTACTCAGCGTTAACGTAGCTTTTTAATGGTAAAAGAATTTTTAAAATCGGCCCCGTAGTTTTTGAGTTATTTGGATACAAACAAAAAACAAAAATACAAATTTTTCCTCTTTACAATATTAGTATAGATTGTATAAGTTGCGAATTAAAATGTTACAAATAAAATAGCAATATTATTAAATTGCTTTTATCGCCTACTTTTCATTACAATCGATTATTTATAAAACATACGACATTTTTATTAGAAGCTTTTAACATAAATAGAAAATAATGACTTCATGACAAAATAACTAATATTATTTATGAAACATTAAATACACTATCGAATAATGTGTTAATATTTCACATATACGCAAGACGTTTTTATTCCTTGTTTTTACCATTTCCACTGCCGAAACATCAACACAAAAAAACATAGGTATATCTATTTTTTTTAGAAATAATGAAAGAGGCAATACGTGTGTCGGTAACACAGTAATGAAAGCATCACATAGAGTTGTGTGTGCTATTTTCTTTATTCTTGCGTTAAACATGTTGTAAATTTCTATATAGCGATTATACTACTGTCAAAATGTCCGTGCATTTATCGTACTAACTACGACTATAGAGGGTGTTCAGCTCCTAGACAAAGCAAAGAGGTCAGGGACGTTTAAACTTCGTTTATGTCCTTGTTTAAAGAAATCTAGGTCAGAATTTAATGTAGTTGAAATGTATCTTACTTACTTAATATTATAAATGCGAAAGTTTAGATGGATGGATGGATAGATGTATGTTTGTTAGAGTTTGTAGCCTAAACGGCTTAATAGATCTCGATGAAATTTGGAATAGACGTAGAAGATAGTCTGGATGAACACATAGGCTACTCATTTTTTTTTAATTCCACGCGGACGGAGTCGAGGGCGATAGCCAGTATTCTAATAAAAAAAGTATTTTATTCTAGCTTAACAAAGTCTTAATGAAAAATGCATCAGCAGTTCCTCTGGATGTCTATTAGAGTCAATCACCACTTCACTTATATGAAAACTAACATAAGAAAGATTTTGTATGTTATGTTCATTTGCTAACAAATTACAAACTAGCCATTGTCCGTGGCTTCATCCGCGTGGAATAAAAAAACAACTGATATTCCAATCCAGACTCTTCTCTGTTCCAAAATCTTTCAGATAAGATCAGCCATTAAGGAGTTACGTATCAAAAAAACAATCCACCTAAACATTCGCATTTACAATTAAATAGTGCTATTAGTATCATTAAAGAAACCAATTTAAAACATTATAATATTTCAATAAGCTTTTGCAGATTAGTTCATGCGACTTTTTCAAGAAAAATGTCTTCTAAAATTGGAAGTGTAAAAACAGTGAACATCAATTGCGGGTAACACGCGCTAGTATTATCCAGCTAAATGTCCTTGTGTGCAAACTCTCTCGGGGATTACGTTGCGTCTCGACAAAGAAATGTCTCACTGAAACATATTCTAGCGACGTTGCTAAACTTGAGTGCTGGAGCTTACATTACAAGCAAAATAAGCAATATTATTTTCAAGAGTATTGTGGAAATAATTTGAATAAAATGTTAAAATTGTGTTTTGGAACCACTAAGAATATTGTTGCACTTGTAGTCGTCATTTGCCGTCGTGATGATGCCATAGCCGGAGGCAGATACTTCAGTTATGTTCTTCATTTTGACGCAGTTTATTGCGTAGTTAAAACATAGATCAATACTTTTAAGTGTTTAAGATTTTTACTTAACAGCTTGGGCCTGTCTCATCACTGGCTGATAGAGGCTCAGATAGCTTAAAAATAACGTCACTGTCAGATAAGGGAACAAAATCCGATATCTCCATCACATATTTTACACGTTGGATTGTTATCAGACAATTTACAATTTGGTGGGACAGGCCCTAAAAATGTTGTTATTAATTTCCATTTAAACTTTACTTGTAAGATACACTAGAAAGAGATTTCATAGACTCCTTAAATACATACAATCTTCCTAAGGAGCCAAGGCAATATTGATGTTATAATAATTTAGTATACAAGAATCTTTATTAATTAATACATTTTTGACATTGACTTTGGTCCACGTTTTCTTCACCTGTAAAAGCGTCCATTATGAACTGCAACAGCATTTCTTTTTTTACGGTAGTCTCGTCTCAACATCGCAACATAACTGCGACAGCAACGCGGCAGTTGTAGTCGTGTGTCGGAATTGGAATCATACAAGTTCATGCAGCAAAGTACTGCTATCTGCCGTCGCGGTATATACAGTCGCCGCCTGCCGCTGCCTCGTCCGTTGGACTACCGCCTTTGTAAAACTCGTAGAGCCTTTGTTGCTACGAGCTACGCGTTGTAACATAAAATAAAGTTGTCTAGTTCTCCTGTTAAATAAATAAAATACTTTACAATAATTTAACAGACTCACTTTCAATGTTCTATGAAACAAGTTGCATATAAACTATTTTTAGTCTTTCGTAATAGATATCAACGCGTCGAAAAAATATCGATGGGTTCAATTTGTGTGTTCAAAAATAAATGTTTCTAAATCTACGCGGCGTCACGGCCGGTTACAGAATACGATGGATTTATCACGACCAATTCTTATTTTGAAACTAACGTAATTCACGTAATGCAAGAAATCAAATGCTCGATGAAATATCGCTTTCCTGTTCGCACTCAACTCTTTAAATTTAGTACTATTATTACTAAATTCAATACCGAAAGACCTCGTAGTTAGACTAGTTTAGAATATTGTTGTGAATGATATCATTTCTCAAACTATAACGTAATTGGACGATCACTGGAACTAAATTTCCAAAGTATGGTAATACGATACAATTGAACGGCTAAATATGGGTAAACCGGCGCTCTCCTCGGAATTAAAAAGAAAGGCGTACAATTGCGGACATTCTCTTTGATATCGATTTAGATGTAAACAAAACAGTTATTCTTTTACATTTGAAGTTATACTACTTTAACTTAAATATGTGAATGTTTCACTAGCTCTAAGTTCTAAATTTTGATAATACAATTACTTCGCCGGACTTTAATTTAGGAATGTTACCAACACATAGCTGGCTTTTGTTACGCATATTTCTAATTTAAAACATAACATTTGTGCGTGTTTTTCTATGTTCTACATCACAGTGGATTCTAGTACTGACGATATGCCCTGTTTCAGATATGTTCTAAAATGGAGTATAGTTCAAATCAAGTGGTATCGTTATATCAAGGAATAGAATAATCTTGTTTTGTAATTCACACGTACAGTTTCAGGAAGTGAATAATTTAGTACTTAGTATAACAAAAAACCTATTATAAAGAATACGGAGTTATCCTTGACTTTGCATTAGACATGCTCTGTTTTGTCAGCTCGGGTTGGACGTGACCAAATATTTGTTAAGCATTCTGAATAAATTAGACTGTGGGAATTTTGGTCGGTACAAAACAAATTTAATTGAAACAATGTTGTTCGGCGTAGTGGGAACAATAGGCCCAACGTTGGCCAGACAGCGGCCGTCACGGTTGCTCAACCATTGCTCAAGGACGGGGATCAAACTCGATACATATATCAAAAGTTGTCACCGTTGCTTCTTAGGGAATACACATGCTACTAAAATGTTCACGAGATCATATACGACGAAACTTGTCAATGTACTTCGTACCTCCTTGTATCTCGACATGCATGCACATAGCTATCACAGCATCAAATATAGTGCTAGCTTATTACATACCAGGTACTTGTATACCAGGTAAAATTTACTCATGCTTGCAGCTGGCACCAACTTGTAGCGGCCGGCACGTCTATTCCCAGTCTCACGCTTTCAAATTGTGTCCGAAGTTAGCTATGCGCGTAGTTACTTACAATAGTCAAAAGCGTCGTTCAAGTTAGTACAATTGTATACAAGTAAGGATAAATTGTGTATTGTTTACCGTTACGCGGCACCGCTATGAATAATTCTGCAGATATCGCCAAATGATTTACTGCGGAGTGCGGAGTACCGACCGACAATGAGAGGAAGCGGCTATCGGCCGCCGGAGATCGTATGTTATTTATGGACGTTACAGTAATACTTGATAATGGCGCCTGCGCAGGATTTAATTCAACAATAACACCTCACGACTACATAACTTATGACACGATACAAATCGTAGTATAGCAAAGAGAGCTGATCGAAAATGTAGCCATACTTTTTGTTAAAATAAAGCACAAACACGATGTTATCTTGCTTTTGTTAATTCACTAAATACTTTTATTAATTCCAGGTAAACGCTCGAAGCTTGTTCTAGGATATGATTGTTGACAATAATCGAATGACAAAATACAAACTTATTACCGTTAGATCGCTAATCCGTACTCATAATCAATAGGCTATTGGCGCTCATATCTGCATTTTATTTCTTTTATATACTTAATTATAATTCTTGCTTCTAAATACAAGAATATTAGACTGTGGCAGCTAGCTTAAAAGCAATTTCCAGAATTAACATCAATAAATGCAACTGTTCCTCTTGTGGTTATGTGCACAACTTTACGGTAAAAGTTAGACGGTAACTTAGAAACTGTACTCTTTTCAAGAGCGGCACCGTTAGCGGCAATGCGCTGTTGCAGTGACTCATACTTATCCTAACTTAATCACGACTTGAGTGAATTCCGAACTATTAAATATGTATATTCGTACTTTATTAAAGCATCGATAATTTTTAAAATAATTTTGTGTTTGGATGTTTTGTTTAAGTAACTTTGATTTTTTTTTGTCAATAAAGTATAAAAGTGTCAAGTTTATAGAACTTAACTGTTACGCGTTTTTGCAGAATACATTTATTTTTACTAAATAAACAAAAGGCAAACGTCGACCTTTCTGGAACACTAACAAAGGATCTGTAAATATGTTTATGATAAAGCGTTATTATTTTTTACTAAATTTGATTGTTTACTTACATACATATTTTAAAACCATAAACAACGTCTGCATGCAAAGAAACATGTGTTAAATAACGATAATTCTGCAAGCTCGCGCGCCGTGTGCCGCTGCCGGGTCGATGAACTACCGGCGCGCGCTTTTTGCAAATGCCCGCCAATTTGTGATTTGCTAATTGATGATAAAAATTGGATCAGTAATCTCTTGCAGGGTTATTTTTACTAAAATGTATTTTAGTTGAAATAAAAAGGACAGACGAATTAGAAAACTGTGTATACTTAAGTGCTACGTAAGTACGCTTTAAAAGTTTTAAAATACTGCTAGAAAATTAATGAATTAATTACTTAACGAACTTTGTCCTTGCGAGAGTACCTTGTTTTAAGCTATTCTAGAGCTTGCGTCGTACAGTGTGCACCGAAGCGAGTATAGTGCAAACAAAAGACCGTGACTGCCAGTTGAAACTAATGACTGATAAATATTCATGTTGGTGTACAATTACACAGCTGATCGGCGCTGCACTGTGGCGCACGGCAGACGTTGAACCTCCGCAATGCCCATCCGCAGCAGTGCTTTTGTGTCACATGCAGTATGTATTAGTATAGAGCCTGTAAAGCAATTATCTTAGCTTATGGATTTTGTGCCGTTCAATTGCTAGTATTTGTAACATTGTTTTAATCTAGCTTTTTTCAGACGACAATTGCCTTCTATTAGCTATGTATGGTAACAGTCTAGTTGGTAGCTGGGAACTAGCTCTATAAGTTTTGCAGCTTGTTTATAAATGCGGGCGTCGCTCTCCTCCGTCCCTACACCAGTGCCTTGATAAGGGATTATTTATAGCGAGTCCAGACACGACCTGCCCTATCGAAAGACACTTCGTGGACAAACAACCGCTCTTAAGTATTCTATTCATTGTCCGTTTTGTACTTGTCATTAATACTTTTAAGAAACCACATATAATATCAGACAAAGAATAGCTTTTAACAGTTAGATTTCCTAAGCAATATAACCAAATTTTAGGTCATATACCGTCACAAATGTTTCCTCAATAAAACGGTAAGATATCTTCTGCAAGTCATGTATTACGGTACTAATCAGTGGCACAGACTGCGGCTTGCAGCGACAGTTACTGCAGGATATATGAAGATGTTATTAAGATGCAGTAATTGCACCTCATTGACAACTGGTATTAAACACGTGCGGTTTAATATTGACTACCACTATACACTCTGTTATTATACAGTCTTATGATTACCGGAGTAATACATGAGTTACAAGCGTATTGATTATTTTTAATCATGTATTAGGAGCGACAGTTAACATTTACTATTAATTATATTGTAAAACAGAAAGTTTAGATGTATGGAAGTTTGTTAGAAGGTATCTCCGCAACACACAGGCTTCTTACTAAGTTTTTAATTCGCGGACGGAGTCGCGGACACCAGTACACGATAAATTGTTAAAATTATTTTACAAAATAAGAACTCGGTCTATGTTTGTAGGCGTCACTTACAAAGTCTCTTATCGTTTATAACCTGTACCACAGTTTGATATTAAGAGCGCGCGAACACCTTAGATTAAACTATCGCAATACTGTTTAGTCGTGCTATGATTCCTATGAGCTTATATGGAGGTGCGCGCACTACTTGATTTTTAGTTGTGCAACTAATCAGTTGAATGGGCTGCGAAACAATCGACAATAGCACTACACTTGTGCGATAGTTTAGTACAGTGTGCGCCCAGCCAGCATTAGAGCGGTGCGATGTCGCTGCTGTGGAGACCGGTTGCGATTGCGGTACCAGCACGAAGCTGCGCCCAAATAATACGACAACGGTATCAACATAACAGAGTAACTGCACCTTAACACAATGGTTATCGCTAACAGTAAGTCACGACTAACAACTCAACACTCAATGTAAATTCGACTGCCGTCTTGAAATACAGTTTGTCAGATCAAAAATACAGACAAAATAATTTTGCAGAGTAAATATCTATTAGTCTATCTATACCTCAGTACTTGTCTACCTTAATTAACAATTACGGAACAATATTTGTAATTCACTCTACAATTTAGTGCTACATTTCTAGGCAACCTGTTCTAGATGTGACAATGATAATTTCCAGTTCAAACCCTCAACCAAACGCTTTGAAAAAGCATAAGTTTAAGTGACACCTGTATGACGAGGATCTCCTAAGCCACTCGACTAAGAACTTCACCTCAACTAGCTCAAGTTGACTCGGTCAAGTGGCGTAAGCTCCGTCACTCTGGCCCAAAGAATCAACGTTTTGATGTGGTTGTATTAACTTAAAACCTTACATGTTTTTTGTGACAAATGCAGTAGTTTGTCTTAAATGTAATGGATTAAAAAAGAACTAGAGGTTACATGGACATTAGAGAATTTGTCAGAAGAGTTGAATCCTGTGTGGCTTGGATCGTAGAATGGTAATTGTTGTTACGAGCGTGTTCCGGTCCACCTATGGTCACCGCTCGCAGACACGTGCAATGGTTACATAATAATTACAACTCCACACCAAATATACGGGAATTGGAAGAAACATGATGTAATATTGATTCTGTCTGACGCTAAATTTATTAACTCTGTGTTTTAAATGCTCTGTTATTCGTTTTTAATTCAACTTTTATAGAACGTTCTGGAACTATTTATAAATGTTTACTTTCTAATTACGCAAGTATTTTCCAATTTGGAACATATTCAAATGTTTTTCGCTCTACGGTTCGGATATAAAATGTATGTATTTATATTCAAAAGTATATTTAATAAGAGATACGTCGAATTAACAGAGAGAGTTCGTAAGTTTGTTTGCTTTCGTTTTACCATAAATTATTACGTTAATAGCAATTCGTAGCTAATTAGTGTGTTCCAGTAATTTTATTTTGACATTTTTTATTTGTAGCTTCCTTAATTAACGTAATAAATATACATTTAGTTTGTATTTGTGTGTATTACTTTTTTAATTATAAAAAAGCGTTTTATATATTTTTAATTTAACTGCAAATTACAGTTAAAGGAATCAGAAACAAACTTAGAGTCTTATTCTGTCTTCATATCTGGTCTGGATTTTATTACAAAAAAATTACGTTTGCTCAAAGCCAATATTGATCACATATCAACGCGTTACCTAGTGTCTTAGTAGACTGTAGTATTATAAAAATATGTGTGTTCCAATGATTGCAAAATGTTAGTTAAGATGTGACAGTGGCCAGATGAAATCGGCTCAAGTGAGTGAGAGCTACGTAGTTAAAGGTGCCGTTTTAACTGTACAGTTAGCGAGGCACCGACTTTGTTATTGTGAGGACGGTCTAAAATTTTTAATAATTTGACAACACTGTTTTAAAATCAAATGCTTAAATTAAGTTTTTTTTAATGTTTTTAATTTAAATATTGTAATTTTTATAACCATTCCAATGAAGCTGGGCACTTACAGATACTTTTACTATAGGAATGTCGAGATTCGAACCTAAGACCACGTGATCAAATATATTCTTAACTATTAGTCTACTAGACACTTCTTGTGCTAATTATTCAAATGAATAGTTTATAGGCCGTACACCCGCTGTTCTTAGAGGGGGCAAAGCACCCCCGGCTGCGCGTGCGCTGCGCAAGCCGTTAGAGTTCAATGACACGACGCCGGCCGTGGCGAGCGTTAGATTCGCGAATATTACGGACACCGCCTGCACACTACAGATGATCGATAATTCTAACATATTATGAAAATACATACCGTGACAAAGAATTATATATATGTCTTATAAATATAAAAGTATAGTATATACAATGGGCTTGACTCCCCCACATCCATGTACTCAGCCAAGATAAATCGTGTACGGAGTGCCTTCATTTTCTAAAAGCATTAAAGCATTTATTATTTCCGTATTAAGGGTACGTTTCTGTAGTCAATTAGTTGTTCAAGCAGTGTTTACTTGTCGTGGAATTTAATTGTAAGGTGACGTGTATAGATGAGGAATGGGACTAGATCCTGAATGGATAAACGATACTTCGCAGAACGGGACGCTAATCTTGTGTAACGGTGAACAATGCTACTAGTCGCAACACTAGTAATAAAAAAAAAAATTCATTACTTGAAATAATTTATGAAACATTTGTTGCTATTTTAACTAATGAATGTTACTTGTGTCGAAAAAAAGTTATATTTAGGATACAAAACTAAGCACACAGATTGCGTGATAAGACACTCGATAAACCTATTGTGAATGTATAAAGCCTATCGTAATTAATACAATAAATTACTGCATAAAAATGGAAGACGTCAAAAAGCGTTTTTTACTCGTAAAATTAAATCGTCAGTATTTCACCGGTAAGATATGGTGGTTGTGGTTTAGACGTGTGGTCGAAAAAAGTCGAAATCTCATTATCGTCTGCGAATGGTGAGTGGCGAGTGGTGACCACCCGCGCGTGACCACCGCGTCTCGCTGCACATGGCCGACGGTACACCGGCTTACCATCAACTCATGGTAATTAGCGAAATTAAGATGTCTTATTTTTTGATTTGTTTAATTCATACATTTATATTTTGTAAGTATAAGCATTATAAATCGCATAAGGTTTGTTGAAGTACACTTAAGTTAGCAATAAACTGTTGTTTGTAACTAAGTTGGATTTAATATATTATTTTTATCATCTAGCGCTATCTGTCTATTTAGTATTAATTATTTATATTATCGTAAACATTTCGTTGAAAAGATATCAATGTAAGCAGTCCCGCGGCCGCGGCCTGAACAAACACATCTCTGTGTATGGAAGAAATTAGGAGCTCGTGACTATCGCAGCCAGATGACGATCTACAATGTGTAGGAAATTATGGATGTGGCATTATTTGTAGCTTAATTTATTTTATAAATTTTATTACTGTCATTTCTTCCCAAGTTATTTTACTTTATTGTTTTAAAAAAATGATTTGAAATAAAAAAGATTTTGGCCGTTATGAAATAAAATACCTCGTCTGTACCACTCCCAACAAGTTATGTTAATAAGTACCTGGAACAAAAACAATTTTTATTAGTATTTGAGTGTAAACACATCCATGTACAACTAGTTAAATAATTCGACTGCTTATTAATATTATATTTAAAAATCACAATATATTTTTATACGAAAGTTTCGTAGCTTCATGTTTAATTTATTTTAGTGCGGAGCGCGATATGCGTTTGTTTGTGCGTCCTTCGAGCTGAGAGCAGTCAGGGAGACAGGCAGACAGAACATCGCTGCACAGCTTGGGTTAGGTCGCTTGTCGAGCTTAATTATTGTTGCATAAATAAATTAGAAATACATTAATGTGTTGACATTTAGGACGAGAAACGACTATTTTTTCATTATTATCCCGACCTTAATTGGCTGTTCGAATGTTTAACGAAGCATTAGATGAAGTGAAAAATGAAAAAAACACCAAAAAATACTGGAGGTAAAGACAACAATTCGATGTCAATTATTCGTCATAAATTAGTTCAACAGCACGCAATCCTAAACGCATCGTATGCACAGAACACCAAAAGCAGAATAAAAACGACACGCAGCCGGCGCGTGACCTTGACACTGTCGCCGGTCGCGCGTCGTACACGCCGTATGGTGACTATGACACGAATGCGTTTTAGGATATTCATATTGTGTTTGGCGAAGTCTCGTTATTTAACTTAGTAATGTATTTCATGTAAGATAAAACCCAATGTTATTAAGTTAGAATGTAACAGCGAAAGAGATAGCTATAGCAATTGCTGTTGCTGTTGCAAGAGTTAAGAAAATATACTACGACATACACAAAACAGTTAAGTTGTTTATTACATACGTCATGAGGCTAGTTTTTCCTACACCAAACAGCTTAAAATACTTGTGTAATTTCGTAAATCTCTTAAAATTACATTTAATACATCTTCGTGTTACGGAATACGAGATCACAAACAATTTAAGTATACTTTAAGTGCAACGACACGTATTATTAAAATGCGATTGTCTGTCCTGACGTCAGTTCGTTTCCGACTCACATCGCGCCGCTCGGTGTCCACACATTATTTTCATTGCGGACTACTATAGGCTATAATATCAATAAAAAAACTGTGTTAACTAACATGCCCAATGTTATTACGTGCTACGTAATGAAAATAATTGAAGGATAAGATTTGAAACATTGTATTTTGTATCATAAATTACCTATATTGAGCGGTGTTACTACTTACCCTAGCATAATTAAGGCGATATAAAAATGGTTTTTGTGTACGAAAAATTTACTATACTAAAGTTAGCATGTCTCTAGCCAGGACAGCATGTGGTCACTGCCACCATGGCGATGCACACAACGCTCTCTGCATGGCAATGTTCCCTGCACGTCGGCCGCATAACTAAATATTATTTCACTTTCAAAAGATCCTCCTCACAAACCTAAGTTATAAATAGAATAGAGCGATTAAAAAATGCAAACTCTATGACAACGACGTGATAACGCTTAAAAAGGTATTTATTTAATGCAAATTGATTCTGTTTATATTTGTTTCTTCCTTCGAAGTCTTTTGATCGTTAAGTGGTGCATATGGGATGTTTTCAAATAAAAGCTCTTAGTAAGTCCTTGAGTCGAGTGGTGCGCGAAATTGCAACGACGGACAGAAATAGCGTGGCGCTAGTGTCGCCGGCGCGGTGCACGCGGTCATTTTTAATGTTTACTTTTAAATTGTTACGGCCACTCAAAGGCTCGGTATGCCAAAAGGACAATGACTACTGCAGTTACTGCTGTGCGTATCCAGCCTCTGTCGCCGCAGACTGCTAAAATTAAACCGCAACCAGAATATATTCCCATTGCACTAAGACGACACGTTACGTTACATTTCTTATATTAAATTTACTTTGAGCTGATTTATGCTATGTGTATTTTGAATATACACAAACTAAACCAAACCAAAATAAATCACTCGGAATTGATTTGGCACGGAGAAATAATTTAATCAAAGCTAAAAAGAACATTTAGTATGGATGCGTGGATGTTGCTTTTAAAACAAAAGTTTTAATTCAACAATATTAAATTAAAGATTTAAAACATCACGCACAATCTTATCTCAACGGCCGGGTATCGTGTCGTGTACTGCAATGAGAGCGAGCTCAATCAGCGTCGCCCAGCACATCGCAGTCTTTTTGTACCGCGTGTTACCAGCTCGCTTATAAAGGGATTTTTAACGACACGGACACATGGAATTAAAATGCAGGCTTTTCAATAATATTCCAAACATTCATTATACGAATGAGATAAATAACTTGAGATGTATACAGATCGAAAAAATCGTAGATGTAAAATGTGTTAACTTAAATAAATAGCAAGGAAATCCTGTCCTTGAAAAACAGGTATAAATATTTAAAAACATGATAAAGTCATTATTTACTTAACCGTGAAACGTATCAGTCTATTATATCGTAACTTGAATGACTCACTGGAGGCGAAAGGACATTGCTTCATGACAAAGCTGTTCAAATAATTCTGAGCTCCTAAATGTTTTAAGACATTTTAGTCTTTATGTAATTAGGATAGTCTCTATAATTGCGTGGCAAATGTGAATGAATCTTGTCGACTCAATTCATTGTTATTACTTTCTTTTAATAATATTTTGGTTTCTCATTTAGTTATTGTATGAGTCATGTACGTTTAAGGATTAGTAGTTTAAAAAGTATCAGGATATAAAAAAAATAATTATTTTACAATGAAGGTAATAACTCTCTAAGGTGGGTGGGTATTTCCAACACACCTTTATTTCCTACAAACACTATTTAGTAGTAAAGTAATTTAATTTAACGACTGTCACCTAGGGTTTTGTTTCAATGTTTAAAACAATCATTTTATCATACTATTATTATAAATGTGAAAATTCGGCACAGATGTAGAACATAGTCTGAAAAAACACATAGGGTACTAAGTAATTCCACGCGGACGAAGTCTCGGGCGATAGCAAGTCTAAATGTAAATATTCCTTAGCTAGGAGACGAGACAAAATCTGAGAGCGTAAGGTATGATACATAAAATAACTGGTTTAACTGGTTGTTAGGATTATCCGCTAGTTGGAGTGTACAAGACGAGCTTATCTGTGATGCAGATCGATGCAGCACTGCCTGCCTTCACAATGGACGGATGTCCACTGTGTTGACATTCGCGGCCGTGTATGGGTCCACTGACGTACCATGAATACGGAATATTAAAGATTTACGATACAAATGTTTCTTAGGTTATTTATTAAAAGTTATTGTTTGATAGTTTAATTTTGTTTCTTCATATGTAAAAGATTCACAGTGAAAATATTAACATTATTGTTCTCGAGTGCTTTCCCGATAGGCTAATAAGCGAATATGTTTCCGCGGTAATCGTGGCGATAAGTTATCTGTGGACACATCTGTCAATAGATATGTCAATCAGATGGCTGACCGACGATAACCCTGCCTGGGGAAAACTTACAAATAAATGTATTCTAGACGATTCTTTAATGCATTTTTACATAAAGGGCTTTATCGTTTAAATAAATCACGGATTTTATTAATTAAAAAAATTAATTGTCTATGCTTTTCATATACAATAAAAAAGTATTGTCATAATGATATCTTTTTTTCCAGAATTGTTTTTAACATGCAAATGATAAAACCAAACTCAGACAATAAAGAAAGCAATTAGAAACCGGAAAAAGCGTAGCAAAATTAATAAGTTTCATCTCCAGAACTGTCATGGCGACGGCGGCGGTGTGTTCAGAAACCGCGTTCCGGAGAACGCGCACGCCAATTATACCGCGTTTTATTGCTGAAGAGATATGAATTAACGTGAACGGCTAAATCACGTTTAAAAAGATATGATCGTGCGCGAAGAGCATGCAACGGATTTTGGAAAGTATAACGCGGAAGTTTCCGAACGCATTTTTGTAATTTCACACAAAATGCACGCACATTCACGATAACTGAATTCAATACATAGACAATTTGTTATCTACAAAATACTGTAAACGCAAATGCAGAACAGATACATTCCATAAATGTATGTAAGAAACTCTCATTTTAAGATAAGTAACGTACGTGATAAACACTTCATAGTGCGTAACTAAACACAACGTCTTCTAAAGAAGGCTACTGCCTTGCAATCGATATTGAAGACGGGATCGTTATGTTGCGTCGAGACGGTTTAAGCTGCGATTCCATTGAAGCCAGATTCCAGTTAAAATTTAACGAAGTTGACTACGTAGGTACTAGATGAAGTTATATTTAAAAATCACTTTGCGTACTAACTTTCAGCATCCTAACCGCCTTTGTGGTACATATTAATCATTTAACGAAAAGCAATAAATATGTTCAAATCACTTTCGTTACAAAATGACGATCAATACATTGTTTCGATTTTCACGTTCATTATTTCGTTATCAAGGCCTTAGATATTCTCACATAAAGGTTTATAATAGTTGTAGATATTTACATACAAGTTCAAGTTTGTTTGCGAAAATGTTTATGGAACATGAAAATAGTTATGCTTATAATGTAATGGAAAATAAGGGATATGCAATGAAGCTAAGTAGTAAACAAGCGCAGGTTGATATATGTAATTATTCTTTGGAGGAATTGTTATCAGATAATTGGTCAAAGAAA
This sequence comes from Papilio helenus, assembly GCA_026546675.1. Classification (NCBI taxonomy): domain Eukaryota; kingdom Metazoa; phylum Arthropoda; class Insecta; order Lepidoptera; family Papilionidae; genus Papilio; species Papilio helenus. The sequence continues at coordinate 7,925,579 of JAOCNA010000002.1, forward strand.
CCACCGCAAACTATTTTTGATACATTTTCTATTCTTGGTGAATTATGTGCTAAGCATAACAAGTGCATATCTGATGAAATCTTTGATGATTTTATTGACAACTTAACAGATAACTTGTCAAAGGCAACTGATCTTGAGCTAAAATTAGTGTTTTATTCTTTGTTACAATGGCCAGTAGCAGAATCTATAAAAACGAGAAATTTCATAGAAGTTTGGGCAGCACTTGATGATGAATGTCTTAAAAGATTAAGAGACTGGTCATATGATGAAATGTTTGAGTTCATCACTTTGTTCTACATGCTTAATGTTAATAGAGCAAGTGATTATTCATATAGATGTTTATTGAAATTAGCTTCGAAAGCAAAGCATTTATCAGCTCCACAACTCGTAAGAACAATGTTCTTTATTGGAATACAAAGGAAATCACCAAAAGATATACATAATTTGGAAATATTTATCAATGAACGCTTCAATGAATTTTCTATTGATGAACTGGCAATAATATCAATGGGATTTTTCAAAAGTAAAACTCCAATAAGAAATACGGATATACTAGTCAAAATAATGGATATGATCACAGACAATTCTACCCAAATACATGAAATTTCACTTGCTGCTTTATTGAAAATAATTAGATATTCAATGAAGGTTCGAACTGGGGATAAAATATATTTGTTATTAGATAAATTAAAAGCAGAAGTACCTAGGTTGTCAGTAATGTGTAATGTTCATGTTGGGTTGTTAGGAACATCTACATTAACCTTACATGAAGGATGTTTAAAAGCTATCTCAAATAGAGTTGTTGATGCAATTTCAGAAACTAGACTAAAAGATCTAGAAAGATTAGCATTGACTTTTGGCACATTTAATTACACATCACAGTCAGAAGATTTTCTACAAAATGTAATTGCAGAATTGAAAAAACCAGAAAGAGAGATTGAGTGTAATACATATGGTAGATCATTTGCATGTTGTATAGCCTATCTTGGCCTGTTAGGAATACATCCTGAAGAACTCATAAAGCTTGTATTTGATCCGGTGTTTTTGCAAAAAACATATGGTAAACACAGTATAAACTATGGAAGAGAAATTTTAACACTACACAATAGGGTAAAAATATTTTGCAAAGACTCTAACATTAAACTTCTCACTGATAAAGAAGCAATTATACTTGCTAAAAAATACACAGATTATGTACCTGACGAAAATTACAAAAAACAGTACAATATTTCTGAAAGAATGTTCTTGGATGTTTTAAGTATCTTAAAAGGAGCTAGAGGAGATGATTTTGTGACTGGTGGTCACATTTTGACACACCATCAAAGAGGAGGTATGTTATTTTGGAACAAGTTATATTTGCTAACAATATATCTGCATGTATGTGTATGTGTAAAAAATGTAAGAAGAGTGCAAGGTAATGAAATTGTATTTCAAGTGAATACCAGGCAGGGCTTTGTATTTTTTTTTTTGTTCACAGATATTATTTTATGCAATGATCAGAATGGTTGTGCAGTGCCAGTGGGAAATACTTTTGATAACAAACATTTTGGGCTGCTAAAATCTCCCCCTGATGATAATACTTGGATAGTTTTAATAATTGGTGGAAGAAATGCATTAATTCAAAACACCAAAACACCAAGTGGCCTATTCAATAGCAAAATAAAAGAACTAAAAGCTTTAGGATACTGTGCAGAATTGGTAATACAATTTTCAACTTTCAAATATAATTTTGTTTGTATAGTCTTGTTTTTTTTAATAAACATCTTTTTTTCTTCAGGTATTATGGGAAGAATTATCTAATTGGGAAACCAAAGAAGAGAAATTGGAATATTTAAAATGTTTAATTGATAATGCTATAAAGAATAAATAAATATTTAGTACAGATGTACCGCTTGTATAATGTAAATATACTGTCGACAAGTAAATTATACTAACTGTTTTTACCTAATGCCTACTAGTACCCCATGTTTTATCTGCACGCTGCCACCACAAAAAATGTTGAAAGCTCAGACCCAGCGGTATATATTTTAAATTCCTGAAACATGTTTGGCAAATAATTTTAATATCATTTTAAAACTACTTTTCACAGGAAAGTAGTTACAAAAATTCCCTGTGGTTGTAGGGTTTTCACAAAAACTTTCTAATTTCTGACATTCCAATAAAAATGTTAAAAGCCACACGTTTATTGTGTTTTATTTTATTATGGAAGTCAGTTTCAAAAGCTTTATGTTATCTATGTCTAAAACTTTTTTCTCTGTATTTTTTGCGCCCGCCCAGCGCGCCCGGCGTCCGATCTGTCAATCACTCAGACGAATTGATATTATAAAATGGCCTATCGCCTTTCTATAACTTAATGTTCTTATTTTAATATAAAAGTGTCTGATTATTATTAAATTAAACCTACTATATAAAACCATTTTTTAAATACAATTCTATTACAACTATGTCAAACACAGAGGAAGCGATGGAAGCTGCAGAAGTAGGAGAGAATTCAGTTAGTGTCCACATTTGTAATTCTTTTGTTGTACTTGTTTTGATTTTTGTTACAAACCCTGGTTTAAGTTTACACTGCCTTAGCGAGTAATACATTACATTATTATTTCAGAATGGATCTTCTAGTGACACAACTTCATCTAGAGGCAAAGAAGGAGATTTTGAAAGTAAAATTGAAACTGATCGTTCGAAAAGATTTGAGTTTTTACTTAAGCAAACTGAGATTTTTTCGCATTTTATGAGTAACACTCCAAAGTCTGGAAGTAGCCCACCGAAAGCTAAAGCTGGGAGACCTAAAAAGAACAAAGACCCTGAATTACCTGGATCAGCTGGCGAGTTAGTGAAATTTTCGTATATTTAATTTATAATACCATGGTTTTGTGGTTTATCCTGGTTTACATTTAACCAACTAATATTATTGTTTCTGTAAACATTTAACATAACCTTTTCAGTCATCGTCATCGGAAAACAGAGCAAGAGGAGGATGAAGAACTCTTGGCTGAAACAAATACAAAAACTAAAACAATTTTCCGATTTGAAGCATCACCTCCATATGTTAAGAATGGAGAAATGCGTGATTATCAAGTCCGTGGCCTGAACTGGATGATATCATTATATGAGAATGGTATTAATGGAATCCTTGCTGATGAGATGGGTCTTGGAAAAACTTTACAAACAATATCACTGCTGGGATACATGAAACATTTTAGGTATGTATCATATTTTATTGTGCTTAGATTATTTCTGATAGGTCATGACAAAAACAATGTGTGTTTTTATATTTTTAATATCATACAGTAATTAAATTTATACCAATTCATCTCTGAATCATTTTATATACACTTTGTTATTGTTTTAAGGAAACAGCAGAGCCAAATGAAGTAGAGTATATGTAGAGTTGAAATCAAATACTGCTAGCAAACCCCTTTGTACTTTATTGTAAGTTTTCATAATAAATTCAATTCCACCGTAATATAGATTTTAGTGATCTTGTTTAGGATAAACTAATAATATAAGTACATGACTTCAAAATTTATATAAAATTATTCACAGAAATGTTCCCGGACCGCATATTGTTATTGTCCCAAAGTCAACATTAACAAACTGGATGAATGAGTTCAAGAAATGGTGCCCGTCGCTTAGAGCTGTGTGCTTGATCGGTGACCAAGAGACAAGGGTGAATACTACCTTTGTTGTTATAAGTCTCGAGGGTATAGAGTCTACCTAAAGTTTTCCTAACCTTAACCCTAATCTTTATTATTAAAAGTGAAAACTTGGTATTACATTCTTACTTATTTTAGACCATTGGAGTTAATGTCAAGAGCAAAAAGATAAAAAATACATATTTTTGTCAAATTGCAACCAAGGGAAGATAACTGGTTGTTTTAATCATCCTATGATCTTTATTTATGCCTAGGAGTTAAAATTGATAAATGATTATAGTACTTCTTTACAGAATACATTTATTCGTGAAACACTGATGCCTGGAAACTGGGATGTTTGTATCACATCATATGAAATGATCATCAGAGAGAAATCAGTTTTCAAAAAGTTCAACTGGCGTTATATGGTGATTGATGAAGCTCATCGCATTAAGAACGAGAAATCGAAACTATCAGAACTCCTTCGTGAATTCAAAAGTATGAATAGGTTGCTATTAACGGGAACACCTTTGCAAAATAATCTCCATGAATTGTGGGCTCTACTTAATTTCCTTTTACCTGATGTATTCAACAGCTCTGATGTAAGTATTAAGAATTACACTTTGTATTATTTACTTCAATCTATGTTGTGCAATTTGTAATCTTACTAATGTAAAGGTTCAAGTTTTTTTTATTGAAATAACTCTAAATTTACTAGGCTTATTTCAAAATTATTTCACCATTAAAAACAATTATTAATATATTTTTAACTTCATGCGGAAGAAATTGAGGGCACCAGTTAGTTAATTATATTTATGATGAAAATACAAATAAAACTAAAAAATACATTTGTAATATGTTGAACTTATACAGATAAGTACAGACTAGTATTTAATACTATTTTTACTCAATTTGTAGGATTTCGATTCTTGGTTCAATACGAATGCAGCACTGGGTGACAATCAGCTTGTGTCTCGTTTACACGCTGTTCTAAGACCATTCTTACTGAGACGTCTCAAGTCTGAAGTGGAAAAGAAATTGAAACCCAAGAAAGAAGTTAAAGTTTATGTTGGCTTAAGTAAAATGCAAAGAGATTGGTATACCAAGGTATTGATGAAGGATATTGATGTTGGTAAGATACATTTTATATATTTTTTTACAATTGTGACATGTAAAGGCATAGTTATAATGACTAAAATTCCTTGAATGTAGTTATTGGAAATATCCAACTTTTTAAACAGACTTTTGACATACTTTATTCATATCTAAAATTGCAGATGTAGTATTTTCTAGAGCTGGCGTTTTATTTAATTTTTACTCTATGTCTACATCTCTGGTCTTTTAAATGATAGAAAAATATTGTTTGTTTGTCTGATAGATCATATTATCATGCTTCTTTCAGTGAATGGGGCCGGTAAAGTCGAAAAGATGCGCTTGCAAAACATTCTTATGCAGTTACGTAAATGTTGTAATCACCCGTATCTGTTTGATGGGGCTGAGCCCGGACCACCGTACACCACGGATGAGCATTTGGTATACAACTGTGGTAAACTGGTGATCCTCGACAAACTACTACCAAAACTTCGTGAGCAAGGATCCAGAGTGCTTATATTCTCACAGATGACAAGAATGCTTGATATTTTAGAAGATTATTGCCACTGGCGACAGTACAAGGTAATTATAACTTTTTGTTATTGGAACTTGTACATATTCATTAAGTCATCAATTCAAATCTATGTTTACCTAGATTTATGTGTTAATTTGGTAAAGCTTTGTTATATTTTCAGTTCATAGCTTGGAAATAAAATGTAGTAGTTGATTAATTTACCATCGGGCCCTTTTACACCAATGGAAAAGTATGGTAGGGAAGGGAATTTGCTGGGGGAGGGGAAAACTCCTCTTTCTGTCCGTCACCTCTTAAATTTAACAGCAAAGGTCGCATCACTATTGCGTTGAATTTATACTATTTATACTAATATTACAAATAGGAACGATTTGTATTTTTGTATTTATTGAAATAACCCAAAAACTACTGAACCAATTTCAAAATTTCACCTTTAAAAAGCAAAGTTATGTGTGACTAACAGGCTATGTTTTTGTTATTTTTTAATTTCACGCAGACTATAACTAAAAACATTTATTTCCAGTACTGTCGTCTAGATGGTCAGACACCCCATGAGGACAGGAACCGGCAGATAGAGGAGTACAACGCGGAGGGCAGTGAGAAGTTTGTGTTCATGTTGTCGACTCGCGCCGGAGGGCTCGGTATCAACTTGACGTCCGCTGATGTTGTTATCATATACGACTCCGATTGGAACCCGCAGATGGACTTGCAGGCTATGGACAGAGCACATCGCATTGGACAAATGAAACAGGTATTTTGTTTAAGTTCTGTAGTAAAAATATAAAAAAGATACATTGATGATAAGTATATTTTCTCATTTACGTTGAATTCCACTATTATGTGTCCTTCCGTTAGCCGAATTACAAGGAGTGATTACATTCATGTTTACACAAATAATGAAATAAGTTCTAACTTCGTCAATTAATTCATATTTTAATTTGCTATAGATTATTGTTTAAAAAAAACTTAAAGAAATTGTAAGTTCCATGTATGTTCCAGGTGCGAGTGTTCCGTATGATCACAGATAATACTGTCGAAGAGAAAATAGTAGAGAGAGCGGAAGTGAAGCTGCGCTTGGACAAGCTGGTGATCCAGTCAGGTCGGCTCTTTATCGTAAGAATGCGCGCACGCACGACTAAACTATCGCACAACTGTGTCGCTTTCTATGAGCTTATATGTAGGTGTACACACTACTCGATTTTTAGTTGTGCAACTAAACAGTTGATGGCTGCGAAACAATCGACAAACGCACAACAGTTGTAAAGATGTGCGCACGCTCTCAGCGGACAACAAATGTAAATTACACACTTGGCAGTGTCTCTTCTTCTATATTTCAAAGACTAATTTTATGCATGCAACAATCAACAATAAATATCACTTCGACCACTTTCCCATAAACCTTATTAACTTTCTTCTAGAAAGTGTTTGTCATTAAGGTAAAACATCCACTTTCGATATAGTTATTTTTGTTCATGTTCACGGAAGATTCGGTTCTATTAAGTTGTTCTACAAAACCATTGACTAAGGAAACATGAATAGGCGGCCGATAGTTGTACTAAGACTAATAGCAGTAATCGAATGGCAAAATCAAAACACTTCATGCTACGAACTTCACAAATGCACGTAAACGAGATTCTTTTATCAAGTTATACATCAAAATATATGAAAACACGGAAAACTAATAAAAATAAATGCTGTCATAGGTCCTTTAAAATATGATCCTTTAAATCCAAAAGACATGGGTGCAGGTTATAGACGAAGATGTCGATGTCTAATTGGGGACACCAGTCCACCATTACATAGGGTATGAGCTAGGAAGAAAGAGATAGAGTGAGAGAGACAGAAGAAGCTTAAAATATTTGTTACATTATATTAATTAGTCGTATTCAATATCAAAACATTCAAAAAATTGCCAAAATTCAAACTTGAATCTATAAAAGTTTAGATCGTAAAATATATTTAGACATAAGGCAAAAGAACAAAGATAACAGACAGTGTAGATGATTACAGTAGTTAAAGTATCCATTAACTCAACATTAACTACACATCAAAGCGGCCGTCGCTTTCGCATTAAGGTCAATGCTACTACGGCATCAGCTGATTGTACACGTAAACTTTAGACTTCTGCTAATTACACTAAAACATTTAATTTGTAAGTTCCGTGCGAGGCGCGACGCGACCGAGAAACAATCCCAGTAACCCTCGCCCTGATGATGGACCCCCGATGGGTTCGAAACT
>JAOCNA010000002.1:8042938-8056363 GCA_026546675.1 Papilio helenus
ATTTCATCATTGCATAATGTTATTACGTAGCACAAGCTTACACACCAATATGTAAACACGAATGATATGTATATGTATGTACAAGTAGGTGTGTACTGCACGACATAGGATTATATTAGAACACGCTGGCATCCACTACGCGCAGCCGGCGAACGCCGCGCACGCGTAGCCGCGAGTCTACCACGAGGCCCATGGCGCACGTGCCGGAGTAGTCGTGCAGCGGCGACACCAGGCATCCAATGTAGCAGCGCCAGAACTCGCGGCTCCACAGCTTGTACCCGATGCAGCGGTTGCCGCTCAGGTCCACTAGCTGAGCGCGGATCTCTCGGAAGTACGTGGTATTCATTACGGATGTGAAATCTTTCACGTAGCTTATCAGATCTTCTATGTCGCTCTCGTCGGAGAATAACCCGCTGTATATTAGCGGCGGGTCCCGCGGTGACGTGCTGCGCAGCAACACTCGCCCGCGCGACTTGGGGTGAAGGAGACTGATCAAACTCATAATCGTCTTTCTGCCTTTCACTCCGGCTTTAAGTATTTGACAGATGTCACTTTTGAATCCAAAATTGAGGGAGCAGAATTTTTGCGGCATTGGCGAGTCGCTCGGCACGGCGAAGTTGATGCTCTGGTAGTCGGGGTGCAGCTGCGCGCGGTTCAGCGCCACGTACCCGGTGAAGGTGGGCAGTGGGAAGTTGTGGGGGTCGCCATGCGGGGAGGCCGCCGCCGACCGCTCTCCCCGGATCGACAACAACACGAACGGATGGTCCTGCAGGTTGTAGCCGACGGGCAGGTTGCTACGCACGTTGATGTTCAGCAAGCGCAGGTGCTCCTCGGGGCCGATTCCCGAGAGCATGAGCAGTTGCGGCGTGTTGAAGGCCCCGGCGGCGACGATCACCTCCCTGCTCGCCTTCAGCACGTACGTCTCGTTACGCTCAGTCAGCGCCTCGACTCCGATGGCGTGGTTGTTGTTATCGAAAATGATCTTGGTGGCCATTGTGTTTTTCATGACGTGCAAATTGGTTCTATTCCGAATGGGCGTGAGGTATGAGAATGCGGTGGTCTGGCGCGCGCCGCCGGCGATCGTGTACATCTGCGGCGTGTAGCCCATGCTCTCGTTGCCGTTTACGTCGAACGTCTCCAGCTTGCCGTTTTCCCTGAACGAATCCAAATATTTATGTAGTTCGTTGCTGGTTTCTCTTGTCACGCCTAAGTAACCGTTGATGCCGTGACTATCTCTGTAAGGCGAATTATAAATAATCGGATCCTCCAGTCTCTCGCTCTTCAGGAAGTATGGCATGGTATTGTACCAGTTCCAGGCGGAGTCGTTCACGACCGTGGCCCACATGTCGTAGTCGAGAGGGCTGCCGCGGGCGTAGAACATGTAGTTGATGCTGCTGCTGCCGCCGAGCACCTTCCCGCCGGGGTGGTGCAGTACGCGGCCCTTGTGGCACTGCGAGTACTGCGTCGTCTCCGATGTGTAGTTCCAGTCAAGGCGGGAGCGCGACGTCAGGTGCAGCAGGCCAGCGAGCTGATGTGGAGCGTTATGGAACATTACAATAGGATTACTTAATTAAAACACATATTAAAATAAATTATACGACTGTGTTTTTAAGTTGAATTGAAGAGGGATAGATGTAGGGTGCACTACGGAAACTAACCAGCACTTCAAGCGAGGGATCGTCGCCAGCCTCCAGCAGTAGCACGTTGAGCGTGCGGTCCTCGCTGAGCCGGTTAGCCAGCACGCTGCCCGCCGTGCCCCCGCCCACTATCACGTAATCATACGTGCTGTAATCTGCAACAAAGACACAATTATCATCTTTGACTGTATCTTAACTCTAGCCGCACAGCTCTGTGTTGTGTTGATGCTGTACTCACCGTAAACAACGGCTTGCTGTGGGAACAGGTAGGAGAAGAGCTTGAGGGACGCCAGCAGCTGCAACGCTATCTGTATGCGCCGGATAGTGGGCACCGCCGGCCCGTCCATTGTAAATCGCACCTGTGGCAATGTTGCACATTAAGGTAAACACATCACATATTTGCAAGCTAATTTATTTAAAAACAAAATAAATACTTACAAAGTACTAAAATATGATATATTAGTTAATTCAAGTTTCGTTGTGTAATAACACTTCAAACTATCACAGATTGTACCAGAGGTCTGGCAGTGATGTGTCAGTAGTTGCTACAACCAGACTGAAGTACTGGCCACTTCCTAGAGTCTGCGATGATTACATTGCAGCCTCAGGTCGTCCAAATAAAACAATCACAGATAGTTACAAAAATATTTATAAATAGTTTGCTCATAATTGAATCATTGTAACAGCAAGGGTGAGTTGTTTGTTGCATGCCGCGCCGCGCCGCCATAATGTTGTATGATGTAGGCGCACCTCGTATGCCTCTAACATTACGTCAATTTGGCATTTGATTTGCTTAGTTCAACATCATAACAATGCAAACAAACTCTCACAAATGATTTAATTTTCTGAATTATAAGACGCTGTTACCTTGTAGTAATATTAATTCCATTCTATATAGCTAGCATAAGATCATTTAATTGCGCATTACAGATGTGACTTGTCAAGTGTGCTGCATACATCTTGGTTCTCAACATTAGTTCATACAGTGTAGTCTGAGTTTCGCTTGTCGACATAGAGCGACTTATGTCGCTGTTTGTGTACGCCGCAGTCGCAAGATTTATTGATAACGTAATCTGCAATATGCCAGCGTGACCGGCTCGGTGCCCCAGTAGTCGAGCGGCAAACAAAAGTCCTAAAAGTGATAATGACTCGTAAAACTGACACTCTTTTGTTATGAAATGTACATGAAGGAGGAAAAAACATTGGAAAGAGAAATAAAAGCGTAATTATTCGTCCCTTAGCTTCCATATCTTAATTAGCGCTCTTTACGACAGCCGCTCGCCGCGCCCCCCGCGCCCCCCGCGCCATCTCGCGCCCGCTAATGCTCCACACAATAATAATGTTATGACTCCTCGTTTCGAAGCAAACCCAACGACCAAATAATGGAACTTGAAAAATTATTTTATGTTAATTACGTAGCTAATGCAGAGTTTTAATCACGAGTTAACTCTGAATGGCTTCATCTGCCGCGCGCAATTACGTCATTTAATTTAATTATTTGTAACAACTGTCATCATAACATGTGCTCGGTGAAACAAAGAGCACCAAGGAAGGGGAAATGGACCAAAATAATGTAATCTTGTTGGAAGTTTGTTGGCAGAGCGATTATATCTGAATTAAAGTTAAATCGAACGCCCGCCGCCTGACGTTGATGTATTGCTATACGCAAGGTGACATCGAACTTTTTAACAAAGGGCTTTAACGGCTTTACGAAATATATTGTATGTAGCTTATAAAAGTAAGATGGCTTGAATATCTTTAGTCATAGATCGCTGCTAAATGTATTTTATAAGTGTGGTATGAGTGGACTTACTTAGTTTATGATATGAGGAGACAATGAAAATACGAGTAAGTGTAGAACCGGTCCAAGAAGTTTTCATTTAGAATAAGGTATAGAGGCATTAGTCTAGAACGTCCTGTGCAGTGCCGCTGAGGGCATGCGGCTGCCAAATCGCAGATGCCAGTGGGGCGGTGCGGTGGCTGGCCGCCAAGCCGCCGTCGCTGCCTGTTTCGTGGTGCCGGTGAGTTTTCTTAAATTTAAACACCTTATTCAAATTTCATAACACGCGATAAAACAAATAACCTCACTAGATTAAAATGAGTCGTACATTTATAACGCACGACACAATATTGTTTATAAGGAATTGCAAGCCGGAAGAAAGTTAATTGAATAAAGAAAATTATTTTCTTTACATTTTCTTTAATACACAAACTTTATTGATGTTAATTTACGTGATCCGAACCTCCATTCCTGCGAGCTTAAAGACGATGAGCTTCCTTTTATCTGTTAGTTTTTAAGCTAGAGCTGTGAATCTCTTTAAGTTATAAATTCTACTTAATAATAAGCGAGGTAACGCGCCGGTGGCACGGCAGCAGCAAACAGTCGAAAGAAATGAGAGAATGGCGGCGAGCTCGCTGCGACTACATTTGCAAGAAATGTGCAATTTTCTCGAACAAATTCAACCGCACAGGTGTTGCGGCGACGTTGCATTACGCTTGGCGCGCAGCCAGACTGTGTCATGCAAATTTTATATAAGTTCGTGGGAGGCTGCGGCCTACACCACCGCCCGCGGGCCACCAGCATGGTGTGCTTCTGGTCGGATTGCACTCCTTCTTGCCCAGTGTTGCCATCGCAAGGTATCCTGCAGTGGTACGGTTAGTCACAGTAACTAATAAAACTATCTTATTGTACCCAAGTACAAATATTTGAATTGTATTGCCCATCCCGGTCAACAGACTGCAGCACTCCGCACCATTCCGCCACTCGATCACAACATAAGATTGGATTACGTCGCGCTCGCGCTAAAAGCTTTTTCTCGTTTTTCGGTTTTTCATATTGCGTTCTGCGCGTGGCTTTCAAAGGAACGGCCTCTTCATGTAGGTATTTGTGTGAACAGACACAAGTACATATTAGTACATGTAATCGGTGTCCCTTACAAGTAAAGATTGTTTATTATCTGTATATGTTCCATTTGTATTTACTAGTACATAGTTGTTCTGTGTACTTGTGTACTGAAATGGAACGATTTACTTATGAGAAAATTCCTTGAGTCATAATTATATTTTGGCCTTAGGACCTTTTGTTTAGGACATTCGTTGACACAACAAATTACCATAAAATTAGCTGCATAATATAAATGAACACACGTAACACCTGACACAGAACAAATGTTTTGTCATATTGATATTATCCTTATATGAAGAGATTGCAACAGGACTTTCATTTTGATGCTATTATTTTCAGGTTTTATTTAAAGCCTGTGCAATATCGGTACCGTATAAGGCCGGGTATATTGTGTCCAGCTAATGAAATAGTTGCCTTTGACCGTGCCCGGAGCCCGGCTCCCGGCGCCCGGCGCCCGGCGGAATGTCGCTCGTAATATCGTATAACGAGTTTTTACATGCAATATCAGATATTGATGAAGCTTTTCAGGAAACTTAACTTTGCAACTTAAGGTTGTATTAAAGTCTTGTAAAATATGTAATAAATCGATGAGTGAATGCGTGTACAGCTACAGTGGTCGCGGGCGCGGCCAACGCTCACCTCTCCGATGTGAACGTCACCGTTCCCCAGCCAGCTGTTTGCTCGAGCGGAAACGCCGTGCTGAATTCCAAAACCGGTATGATAGCTTAAAACAATTTTATGCATATAAATGTAATTATTATTGTATGCAAAACATTAAATTAGCAATTTTCAGTTATCTTTGTTTTTAAGGTATATAATAGGAATTCTATTTTAATGATGAGCAATTTAATGTAAGTAGGTACTGAGTCGTTTGACTTTTTAAAATTAGTATTGACTTGTTGACAAGAGTACATTATTTGCTGAGAGCGGGAAGATAAACAACAAGTGCGCAGCAGCAGCGGCAGCACAAACAGCTACAGCTGCAAACGGAGTAATAGCAGGATGGACGTCGAGGCAGCGATAGCGTCCACGGTAAACTTGCAGGAGGCGTTCCGAACTCTCACACTACTGCAGCTCACATATCATTTATTTCCTAAGCCGGCCGAGCTGTCAGGTGAGAATATTAACGTCTATTGTTGGTACACATATATACCAGAACCGGTCCTGCATTCACCAAACCGCACTCTGGTTTCAATTTGGGAAAAACTAAAGCCAAGGCAAAATGATTCATAAATTGAAAACTTGTTAGTGTTTGCGACTTGACTCTAAGATTTACATTTAATCAAACAGATTCATTTCTGTTCCAACTTCGTATAGTTTATTAACTGTTGATGAAGTCACCGTTTGTAAGGAATATTTGTGCGACAGACGGCGACTGCTTCGACTACGTGATAGTGGGAGGCGGCGCCGCGGGCTGCGTGTTGGCCAACCGTCTGTCGGAGCAGCCCGGCGTGTCCGTGCTGCTTCTCGAGGCGGGCGGCGACCCCCCAATTGAGTCGCAGGTATCTTCAACTAACGAAGTAAACAAGTATCGTAAACTTTATGCAAATAAATGGATGCATTCCATGAATGGTAACCTGTTCAAGAAAGGAATAACGACTGAGATAACGAAAGATAGATCAATCTGTACGATAAGAATGGGGAAATTATTAGTTAAGCATATATGCAATGAGAAAAAGAAACCTAATAAATCCTTAATTTGATTTAGGTATTTTCAGCATCATTAAACATTATTTAGTATATTTAATTTTCAGTGGCCAGCTCTACAAACTTATACACTACGTGGTTACCTAGACTGGAACTACACGACGACGCCAGACCCGGTGTCGCAGCGCTGTCACAAGCAACACTCCGGCAACATTGTGGCGGGCCGCGTGCTGGGCGGCGGCACGGCTATCAGCTCGCTCTACTACGTGCGCGGCAACCCCCGTGATTACGACACCTGGGCCGACCAGCTCGGCGACCGCAATTGGAGCTGGGACGCCGTTTACCCTTACTTTAGAAAAGCTGAAAACTTAAAAGACTGCGAAGTATTGAGCTCCTCCTGTGCTAAATATTATGGCACTGGAGGATACCTGGGCCTCACCAGGGACCCCGATCCCAAAACGAGTAGATATTTAACCGCTGTTAAGGAACTAAACTATTCTACCCCACTGGACATAAATGGATGCTCTTTTACGGGGTTCGTTCAGCAAATGTTTATGATTGCCGACGGTGTGCGTCAGAGCACCGCCTACGCTTACCTCAGACCCGTCAAGGATAGGGCGAATCTTTTCGTTGTTAGGCATGCGACTGTTTACGAAATTTTGTTCGATAATTCTAATAAAGCCATCGGGGTGAAGCTAACGAAGGACAATAAAAACATATCAGTAAGAGCTAGAAAAGAGGTGATCCTATCGGCGGGTACATTTAACAGCCCTCAGCTACTTATGCTGTCGGGCATCGGGCCCAAGGAGCATCTGCAGGAGCTAGGCATTCGTGTCCGCAAAGATCTGCCTGTCGGCTTTAACTATCAAAACCATGTATCCGTTTTTGTGCCTTTTAAAATGGATTACTCCCGGGCTCCGCTGGAGCCGACCGATCCCCGTCGAAGTCCACTGTTCACCTCATTTGTCGGTAGCGTGCCGGCGAAAGGTTCTGCGGATCGTATAGAGTACGAAAGTGTCAATTATATAGTGCAGCACGACTCGCAGGATCTGTTACAGTTTTGTGGGTTCTATCATGGTTACAAAAATAGACTTTGTCAAATTTTATTTGACGAGTGCAGAGGAAGAGACGTGATGCTGTCGTGCGCGGTGATGCTATACCCCTTTTCTCGCGGCCGAGTGACGCTGCGCAGCGCGAACATTGCCGACCCACCCCTCATCGACGCGGGCATACTGCGCGACGAACGAGACTTGGAGCGCTACGTAGATTACATTGAAGACACTCTCAGACTAGTAAACACTACCCTCTTTAGAAGCATGAATGCGGAAGTCGTGGACTTAAAACTGGAAATGTGCGAGGGACTTGAGCTGTGGAGCAAACCGTACATTCGTTGCTTCGTTCGCTGCATTGTGGCCACTCTTCACCATTACTTAGGCACTTGTGCTATGGGGTCTGTCGTGGACAGCGAGCTGCGCGTGCGTGGCGTGAGTGGGCTGCGTGTCGTTGACGGCAGCGTGATGCCACGAGAGGTCGGCGGGCCCACCACCGCGGCCGTCGTCATGCTCGCAGAGAAAGCTGCCGACATCATTAAATATGGCGGTCACATAAACGTAAACAATAACTGTGAATCCAAAAACTCTCAATATCCCCAACACGAAACACCAAAAGAGTTCGAACATGAAAACTCTCAATATCCCCAAAGTGAAACACCACAAGAGGTCGGACATGAAAACTCTCAGTATCCCCAACATGTAACACCAAAAGAGGTCGGACATGAAAACTCTCAATATCCCAAGAGTGAAACACCACAAGCGGTCGAGCATGAAAACTCTCATTATCCTCAACAGGTGACTCCAAAAGAGGTGGAGCATGAAAACTACCTTTATTCTTAATGAAGGATCTTCAACCATTTTATTGTTAGAAATTATGAATTACATTAAAATTACGATGCTTTTTATTATTTTTATCATCATAGTTCGGTGAATATAATTTTTTAATTACGTTGAATTTGTTTTTATTTACATTTGCTGAGATTTGTTAGGTGTTCTGTTTAGGTAAAAGCAGTCCCTTACATACGAGTAGTTTATAGACGTGCAACTCTGTTAAGGCAATTAGCAATCAGACAACCTGGCATTTTGTATTACACGTAATTTAGTTCGAACTAGTATAGTATTGTATTAACTGTGGTTCCAACCAAGTTCCTAGGAGTTGGGAACTAAGTCGACAATGGTAATTGGAGAACTAATGAACGAGCGACGACCAGCAAGCGACGCGCTACTTATCTGGTACTCGTACATGCAATACAAGAACAGTTACAATTTACTATTTGAATAATAATTACTTACCGCTTACCTAATTCTGTAATACGAGTTTTAATTAGTATGATAATCTTGAGCTGTAGTTAAATTACTTTAGTTTTACTACTTTCTTTTAACTAAATAATTTTCAGTAAACTAAATTTTTTATATTCGGTAAGTGAAAAAATAATTCCCTACCTATCTACTATGAAGCGTGGTGATGTGTGCCCTTTTTCTTCTGAACATACCTCTGAAATTAATAACAGTTTTGAAGTAGGCGAATACAAGATGCGCATTTTCTACATATGGCTAATGAATCTCCGTCAGTCCCGTGAGACGCCGGGACTTCGCCAGACAGGCGTGCTCGTGTAAAGTTTTCGGCAGCGAGTTGTAAGAAAGTTTCGTAATGCATACGCTCTACAATATTCAACTTCGAAAGCGCACAGACAAAACTTCTCGCAATGCAAACGCAAAAACATTCTTTGTAGTTTTTAATTTAAACTTGAACGTACTTATTTGATATGTTTCGTGATTCAGACGTGCAACATTAAGACTGAGGGTTTGGTGAAGTGGGTGTAAATACATAACTAATTGCTATACCAATATGAAGGTAAGAAGTTGGCAAACGCCACAGGTTCCAGACAAGATAAATACAATGCGTCAAAGTACGAGTAATTAGCGGAGAGCGTTGGCCTGAGGGCGAGGGCGCGGCGTCGGCGCGGCGTTGGCGCGGTGTGGGCGCGGTGTGGGTGCGATGTGGGCGCGGTGTGAGCGAACTAAAACAACAATTTGTAAGAGGCCAACCTGCAGCTTCACTTAATTACACGACTTAGTTACCGCTCGGGTTTGCCATTACTTACTAACTTATATTTCAATAACTTACGCTCCAATGAGATTTCCATACATAAAGTTTTACTAATATAGGTTTTAAACCTAACCTCTTTTGCAAGTGTGCTTGTTCACACAGCTACGAACATGATGAAACAAGATGTTTATTTTATTATTAACTATCATATAATTATTCTATTACAAATATTATCAAACAACATTTAAAAAAATAACACATTTTAAAATTTATTAGCATATGTGTTATTCTAGTTTATGATCTCTATCAATGTCCGTGTTTTTGAGATACCTTATAAAACAAACATCCATCTAAGCATTCGCATTTATTATATTGATGAGATGCTAAGTAGTACGAGCGAAGATGTCAAGGACAAGGCGTACTGGAACAGAATAATGACGTAGACTGTCTCCTCTGCCATGCGGTATACGAACTAGCCAGAATACACAAGAAGCGATAACTTTACACTGTTTAAGGAAATTGCGCGAAATTATGAACGTCAAATTTGAAACAGTTCAAATTAATGTGAAGAAGAGCATAAAACTATTTTTGACAAAGAAATCTTTGATTATCAACAATGGTCAAATTTGCGACCAATTGGCGTGCAGTAGTGAAACATAAATGTATGCAACAAGCGACCAGAGTGCAGTGTTGCATGTAGAGCTTCAAGCAAATGACTAGCGTCCCGAGTGGCGACTAAACCGGCTTCCGGTTGCAGTTGAAGAGTTAATTATTTATTTCCCTGTCTGCAGATAGCACAGTGCAAACTACAAGGTGCAGGTGCGGAGGTGAACAAACAACTGAAACTCGTCTTTGTATACTGAAAAGTTTGTTGTTTGTGTTAAAATATAAAGTACTAGCTTTCGTTCACGACACCGTCCGCGGGGAATTTTAAAAAAAAGTAAGTAGCCTATGTGTTCTTAAAAACTATCCTCTACATCTATGCTAAATTTCATCGAGATACGTTCAGCCGTTTAGGCTACAAACTACCATCCATCAATCTAAACATTCGCATTTATAATATTAGTAAGATGTTAAATAAGGGACGAAAAGAAAGGGTATTAAATAAAAAAAAATAATTTGGGGTGAATACTTTTTGCATTAAACTATTTTTTATCTTGTGTTAGTATAGATTGGTCTCATAAGAAGGTAGTACGTTCTAAATACTGAAATGGAGAATTCTGGTTTGCTTTGATTTGAGTGTTCGCCAAGAAGCAATATAGAATACCTTTGGTCAATATTGGTGTTGGCATAGCTAGCCTGTGCAGCGCCTGCACCACTCGAATAGCAGAATACTAATATGATTATTTTGTGCTTCATACGAAGGAATACTGTGTAATGTGTTGTGTACGCGCTGTATCATTTCTGTTTGAATTAAAAAACTTTTGTTGTAGATTCTGTAAGTCGGTAACAAAAACAGCAATAATTCACATCGGGATTGCCATTTGGAACTTGGCTGAAGAAATATACAAATGTCATGAAGCTACGCACTGGAAATCTTTCTTTTGTTTCCTAGGAGTTGTTTATGCTGTAATTTTTTGTAATTGTTAAGTTTTTTTTTGTCTGTGGTTTGCATAACGTTATTGTATTTATTTGATGTATAACAAAAACTGTCGGTTTTTGAATAGCTTTGGTAGTGGGTAATGGGTATGTCTCGTGGGAAGCGACACCTGGAAGCGGCGGCGCGCACCGCACGACACGCCCTCATTACACAAAAACAATATGTTTAATATTGTACTTACCCCGAGAATTCTCAAGTTATTTTTTAGCGCAGGAATATTTATTGTGTAATGTTCAGCTGCTGTTGTGCTTTAACCCTGGACTGGAATAATGTAAACTGGGCATAAGATTACCTCACAAACGACACTGAAAGGACATCTGCAACAGTTTGAATACAACAGCTCGGATACTAATTGTGCCGCCTTTATTTACTTATCTCCTGTTAAATAAACTAGAACAATAAAAATGAATAAGCAACGCGGTAAACAAGGAAATTAGGAAAAGAAAATGTATTATCTCGCATTAAATCCAATGAATTGAATATAGCAGAGATAAGCAAAGTAAATAAACAGCGCGGCTTTATCCGGGGGCTTTGGTATGCTTAGGAGCGTGAGAAGTCAAATCCCGAGCTTTTGAAGGCGATAGGATACGCCGCGTAGTCTGGCGCCCCGCCAGCGCCCACCGGCGCCCACTGCCGCCCACGGCTGCTCGATCGTTGCCCGGAATAAAATCCTTGGCTACGTTTTTAATGCAATCTTGAAAAATAAGTCTATTGTTTTTAATACGAATAATCATTTTCTTATCCTGATGTACTCTAAATAAAAAGAAATTGACTGTTGGGCGTTACGCAGCGGCCGAGGCCGAATGTAACACTCCTCTGCAGTGCCCTCCTCGAGCCCGCCGCTTTGACGAAGGAAAGCGCCTGTCAAGTGC
The DNA here is from genome assembly GCA_026546675.1 of Papilio helenus. Taxonomy (NCBI): domain Eukaryota; kingdom Metazoa; phylum Arthropoda; class Insecta; order Lepidoptera; family Papilionidae; genus Papilio; species Papilio helenus. The sequence continues at coordinate 8,054,702 of JAOCNA010000002.1, forward strand.
AACCTGTAAACCTAATATAAAATATTGTGAATTTAATAGAATCAAACCTTCTTGTCGATATGACCCGCGTGTCAGAAACAATGACACCTAACCCTGACATTATTTATTTCAAGTGCGATGATAGTTATTTTTAAATAAATCCAGGAGATAGAATTAAAATTGCTTATTATGAATGTGGAAAGGGTTGTGAGTTGCAAATGTTCAATTTGTCATTAATCTTATGAAAGGTCTTCTCGGATTTTAATTTAACTTTTAGTCTGAAGTTAAATTAATTAAATATACACTTTGCTCAATGTAAGCATTTAAGAAGTTAACTTTAGTTAAGTCAATTACACGGAATTTGAACTTTAGGGTTATCATTTAAGATGTTTTATTTATTTAAGGCTCATAATGATGATGTTGATTTAAGATGATATTTAAATGTCGTTTCAGTATTCAGCTGTTAGACTAAGAGAGTAGTGTGTGACAATCAAGAAAAGATGGTAAAACATTAACAATGAGAAGATAGAGACTTGTAATCTCAAGTATGTAATAAAGCTGAATAAACAGCGCTCATATGTACTTTGATTGTGATTACCGACCTGATACGTATAGAGCCGGGGGCAAGTCGCTCGCGGCTGGGGCGGGGGCGGGGGAGAGGCAAGTCGCTTACCACGCATTTGTTTTATCTAGTCTACGTGAATACGTGAGACGGTGCATCGAGGAAGCCAAATTAGCATATCTTGCTCAATTGTTGACTGTCAGTGAATTAAACAATGAGATCGTCGTCCAACGAATCGCAAGAAGTGTTTCAAACAATTATTCCTAATTGTTTTTTGTTACTAAAACAGTTTTTAGTTGATTGTTACTTACAAAATTAAAAATGGAAAGTTTGAATTACGTTAATAAAATGAAGTGCGATAATTTAGACGTTATGTTCGCTCGATAGTTATTACGACTAAAGAATATTTTATGATAGAGACACTTCGACTTAAGTACAATTCTTTGAGGCAGCTGAAGCAGTTTCTAACTTTTACGGTCCTTATACTGGCGCCGCACACACCGACACCGACACCCAAAGCGCAGTTTAAAGTTTTACGAGGTGGTGCGAGCTGCCGCCGGCAGAGGCTCCCTTCAGCGGTGCAACTTTAATTTGCCTTAATTAATTTCGCCCAAACTTTGCTGAAACACGTTTGATTCTTAAAACCCGTTCTCTGGTGAGTTTTCTAAAATGACATAGTTAGTATAATTACGAATACGCCATTGTAAGTGCAGCTCACAATTTTGGAATCGCAATTATTTCGATAACTATATGAAGTGCTATTGCTAAGGTTTTCTTTAAAAGTTAAGGACAGAATTACAAATAGAATGAGACGGCAGATGGCAATGGTTTGCTGATGAGGATTCCAATAGTTGAATTGAAAAAATAGAAGTTGTAAATAAAAGCACTACAATCATTACTAACACATCGCTACTGTAATACGAGTAGTGACCAGTGGGCTAGGTGGATGAAGAAGAAGACGATATTTGGAGTACGAAAATCGAGTGAGTACTCGATTTATACGTATTCGAATGTTTGATATAGTTTATACCAGATCACTTATTCGCAATTATATAGGCCGTCACAAGTGGTTGGTCGATGTCGACCGTGTAGGTCACGGCCTTGCAGAGACAGTGTCCAGT
>JAOCNA010000003.1:1928-14117 GCA_026546675.1 Papilio helenus
GAAGACTAAGCCCCCAGTGATCAAGCCCGATTTACCAAGGAGTGGACTTGAGACGTTGATACGTAACGCCCAAGCTAGCGAGGATTCCCAACCCCTGGGAGATGACACACTTGAATCTCTGGAAAAGCTGCTGGAAGATGACAACGAGTCAAATAAGCAGAATGGACAACCAACGGAAGTTAAGTCCGAGGCAGAAGAGGACGCAGCATACGAGAAGGCCATACTGAGGAAACTGGAGAGTAAAACTCCACATCCAGACAGCCCCGTCGACCTTGACAAATTCAACAACAAGTTGGAATCTCTAGTCCGGAATATGATCGAACTCAAAACGGGCTTCCAGGGTTTCGAGGATCGAGTCAAACATGACTCCGATATTATATCGCGCGCCACAAACGAGGGCAAATCATCAAAACACACCGGCGAGGACTGCAAAACCTGCGGTGCACACAACGACGGCCGCATCTACGCTTCTATCCCCCTCCCCTACCTCTGGCGACGAGAACCAATCTCCCGCCGTATCCGCCCTACGCGCCTGGCCTGGTGTTTATCCATTTTCATCATTTGGCTATTTTCCGAATCAAGCATGTGTGATTACTACTGTCACCCAACATATGCAACAGTCTGCGAAGGGAATTGTCTAAGATCAGACGCCCCACAGTTCCCCTACGTGATCCCGACAATGCTATGGCGCTGGTCCCACCTCTCATCACTTTTAGCGCCAGTTTTCACATTTGCAATGGCAGTCTTCAAATTCGTTGCTCAGCTGATAGGATTCTGGGATGGGTATGTGGATGACGGGCCTCCACGTGCTTTGGATCTTGCCGGTGAGATTCGAATTCGGGGAACTCGGATCGCTGGAGTTCCAGTGGCTGCAACGCAGAACCCGGTTATTCAGCAACAGCAGCAACCGTGGCAGCCATGGCATGGACAAACATACCAAGGAGAACGACCTGAGTCTGGGTTTGCGTTTGGACCAGGTGCGCCACCACCACCGGCGGTTCATTGGGGGGACGAACAGTCTCTAGATGATGACGAGTTACTTTAGTGTTTTGGGAATTGTTTCTAAGTTTGTTTATTACCCATTATGCATTTATTGGAGTAGTTCGTGGGTGGATGGTTACAGTGACTAACTGGAGTTGGACAATAATACGTTTTCTTCTCTGCAAGCATTTACGCATAGGGTAATGCATTTTAGATTGCACTTGTGGAGTTTAGTTTAGCCAACGATATTCAAAGGTCTGGTTAAAGTTAATCTACGGAGTGCGGAATATGGATAAACCTCGGCGCTGCAACGTAGAACCTACTCCGTAAAAGCTAGAAGACATAGATGATGTCGGCACGCTATACTACTATATATGACACTACTTCACTACTAGTCCATGCCCCAAAAACAAACGCAATAACATGCAAGGCCCCGAGTACCAGGGAACGAAGGGGAAGAAGGGGGAGGTGGACGGGATAAGGGTTGACCACTCAAGTCAGGGAGAGAAAAGGTAAAGATTCGCCAGAGGTCAATTTTGGCTTTCCAGACTAGGCTACATGCATCGCATAGCGCATACAAGGCAACTAGGAAGAAGTCACATTACAACATGAAAAAAAGGCGATTGACATCTGGGGGAGTTCTAACAGGCCAATCTGGGGCACACCACGGGCTACGTATAGTCTGCAGAAGGGAGATAGGGCTATATCCTATTGGCAGTCTGGATTGCTAGGATAGGGTTACGGAAACGCCCGAAGAACTCAAAAGGGAAACAGTTCCGTGAAGACTAGGTTTACTGGGAATACCGACCTCGTGGGTGCTGCAGAATGCCATTTCCACAAGATCGACAATTCTGCGAACCTATGTTGCATTCTTCAGATGCTCAGACCCCTGTTCAGACTCTGTTTTCAAACCTTAAGGTCAGTGGTTTCAGCTGTGCGATTGATCTACTTCCATACTCCATGCAGTGTTCAAACCCTTTAACCCTCTTCATTAGGACATTCACAGTTCATCCCGTCTCTCTGTCAAATGGGATGTAATCCCAAGTATACCTAGGTTCAACTTTATACCGCGTTTATTTGTTAGGCCGTATATATTTACGAGTTTTAAAGTTTTGAAGGCCATGGTGTATTTTATGTTCTTAACCAAGAATAAAGTGACTGGTTCAACTGATGTTATCATAATTATTGGAATGCAATACTATAAATCTTTTTATGGTATTTGTAACTACGTGGCTACCGTTGCCCTGGACATCCGCGACAAACTCAAGATTTATAGATCCGTTGACACACTTTGTAGTGAAGTGATGATACTTAAATAGGTTACTTTGTCAGTTAACATGTATTTTATCTCATAGTTATAATTTATTCCCAAGAATAATTACCATTTTTAAGTGGACGATGTTTTAAATATTTGCATTTGGTTGCATCTTAAATGTTTGCTAAGTGTACACCGGAAACTAAACTATCGAACAACTGTTTACTCTCGATTTGATTCCTATGAGCTTATATGGAGGCGCACACTACTCGATTTTTATTTGTGCAATTAAACAGTTGAATTGATGAAACAATCGACAATCGCACAACTGTTGTGCGATAGTTTAGTCAAAGGTGTGCGCCCGCTCTAAGTGTGAAATCGCTCGTGTATCAATACTTGAACGCCCAAATTCAATGTTTGCAGTTAGTGTAAGCGCGGGTCATTCACCTTCAACATGCACTGATTTTTACATAATGCATGTACGGTGCAAGTAATCAACTTATGCAAGATGAACAAATTTTAATATATTTAGTTTTATGCAGGTTTTAATTTTTTTTATTTAGCCTTTCCTTGTCTTAACCGAAAAAAATTGTTGCATGTTTGTTATTTTTAAAAATCTTAGGACGCCATACACGAACAGCTTGAAGCAGCCACCATCGGCGTCAATTACTAGTTGAAGTTTACTCCTTAGTTGCAGTCAGTAGTTTGTCCGTAGGCGGTACCGAATGCTTTCAGCAGTTCGTGTATATCCGCCCTTAGTCTATGACTTGCACCCACAACATCCGAACGCGTGGGATAGCACCGGCCGCTTCATAATTGATCGGCCGATCACCGCTCATCTATGTTAACGCGCCACTTACTATTTTCGACTTCTAACTTCATTTGCTCTACCAATATCGCATTTACAGCCTAGATAATAGCAGCTATAGTTCATAAACATCACCTTGGCATACATTTTGTTTACGAATTAATCTCGCTACGTTATATTATAAGCAATTAATTATCGCCTCTCTATCGTCTATATAATTATCGAACCGTCAGCTAATTTGATAGCACTTATCTATATATAATGTTTTTTATTAAGCATTTATATTATAAATGCAATTAACTTATACGTACAATCAAACTAGTTATTCGTACACAGTGTGCGGTCTTTTGATTGGATTTCATGTTGGAATTATACCTGTTTGACGAGACGATTTTAATGATAGATTAAAGAATAAAAGAATCAACAAGTTAGTATAGAAAAAGTAACTTTCGCCCGTGACTCCGACCGCGTGAAATTAAAAAAAACCAAAGTAGTGTTGTTGTTCTTCCTATCATTGAGATCCGTTCAGCAGTTTAGGCTACAAACTCTAACAAACATCTATCCCAACTTTCGCATTTATAAGATAGATTTTACATTTGTTATGACCAGCATATAAAACGCATTCCGAATGCATTTATTAACATTAAATAAAGTTAATATGTTTATAGTAAAACACGATGTATTTCTATAATATGAGTGGGCAATCGTTTTAAAAGGATACGCTATCGGCCTCGTTACGTCCTTTGGACGGATGCCAGTTCACAGGACAATGCCTCAAGGAGCGTGCAGCTTCTCAGCATTATGTCATACTTAAATATCAAGGCGAAGATAGTATATAAATATCTGTTTGTAGAATATCTTTAGTTCTAGAACTATCAAGTACCAATTATTTTCTCACATCTATCACATGTAAAAGGTGCGTATGATAGAGCAAGTTGGTAACCCTAGGTGCGTCGGATTGGTGTCCCGTTAGCGACGCAGCCGTGGCGTGTGGCGACCTCTCTTTAGAACTGGTTCACTGCTGATCCTCCTTCAGATATGCGAGTTAGTTCGCTCCATAGAACAACAAAAACAAAAAGCTGATAGAAGCAAGTTTGTTCGTTAGTTTGTTGTATCAACTATAGCTAATTTGAGTATGTTTTGCATGTCTCGCAAAACCCACGTTGATTTTGCCGTGTGTGGGATTATGATTTATTAGACAAGCTTGATAGTTGAATAGTTTAAATGTATCTAGGATATAAATTAAAAAAAAAATTGGCAAAGGAAACTCGTAAAAACTTACGCCAACGTTCTCATTCTGTCAAACTCAACATAATGTAGTTTTTTAAGGCAAAGTAGTATGTCATGGTATCTATGTGGTCGAAGTAAACTATGGAAATAATCTATATTATCTATGGAAGGTTTACAGCAATATATGCGATATTTCAATATAAGTTAGTAACTGTATATTTTGTCTTAGAATTGTAGATCAATAATTCATCGAACAGACAATTTTATGATGCAGTTTCACAATGCACTAACGCTCAAAACAACGCCCTAGTATGATTTATTATTGTCAGAATCGACAATCTGACACTAGGCTAACTTCTTACATCATTACTCCGTGATTGCCAACTTAATAGATTGAAATGCTCTTATTTTTTTTTTCTTTTCAGGCGTCTATGGATCTACCTCCGGATAAAGCGAAGTTACTACGCAATTATGATCTGGAGAAGAAATGGGAGATCATCTGCGACCAGGACATGGTGCAAGCCAAGGATTCACCAGCGCACTACCTTAACAAACTTCGCACGTACCTCGACCCCAAGGCATCACGGAGTCACAGGGTAAGTGAGGAGAGGTAAAACTTCGTTATTAGTAGAGGGTAATTAACAGACTGAGCTACACTCAAAAGCAGTAACAACCGTACTCAGAATGGCTTAAGAGAGACCCTTAGTGGCGATTTAGTATAAGATAGGTATTCCTTTTCTTGTATCTAGATCTAATGCATATAAAAAATTAATGCATTATCATGTAATGTTTTCTAGAGCAGCTGAATCTTTATGCATAACTAGCTTTTGCCCGCGACTTCGTTCGCGTGGAATTAAAAAAACAAAAGAAGTAGCCTATGTGTTCTTCCAGACTATTCTCTACATTTAAGTCAAATTTCATCGAGATACGTTCAGCAGTTTATGCTACAAACTCTAACAAACATCCATCTAAACTTTCGTATTTATAATATTAGTAAGATTAGTAAGATAATCAGTACTTATCGTAAAGGTTGGAAGTCCTATTTACTACGGAACTTGATGAGGCGTATTTAATCGTACAAATGTTCGCGGAGTCCATTGGCCACCTCGTCGCCGTGGGAGCGCGGTTAGTGTCTGTGGCTGGCTCACTGAACATATCGGATTACTTTGCACTCGCTCCCTACCTGTGTCTGATAATTGCACGACAATATGCCTCAATAAATTCACTCAAATATAATGTATTCGGTAAAAGTTCCTCTGAAGCCTACTAAGTCGAAATATAGGCATAGTTAATTGTGAACTGGGGAGCCAGTTTAATTCCTATACTGAACTACTGTACTCTACCGCTCCTGCGGCAAATACTTTGACTTTAAACTATACTATACTGGACTGGACAATAATTATAATGCTATGCAAAACAACCGTCAGCAAGAGAGGTGTTGCCATACTTGTCAGATATGCAAATATATCGCATTGCTATCAACATGGACTTTTATAATAAAAGTCAATACAACAAATATATTCATTGAAGTTTCTGCAATACCCATACATCTTTAATACACCAAAAATGAGGTTGACAACACAACATAACCTAAATAAACTATCCAATAGGTGGAAAGCCAAATATCTGGCATTTTGGCCTTATAGAATTTTCATTGTTATCTAAAAAAAAAAAAAACTCACATAGCAATCACAATTTCAGAGATGATTTCGTGGTAGCCCTTCTGCGGCTCGCCATTCACCTTGATATCTCCCGCAATGGGGATCACCTTGAGCACACGTGCCTCCCCGTCACGCGCCCGCCACAGGAACACCTCCCCGTACACACCCTCGCCGATCTTGTGGCAGTTCTTCAGCGCCCTGCACAAGCCCACAGTGTTACTGCCACTTTTAACATATACCATTTCACATACATCTGCATGACATACACACATCACTCATTATATACAAATACACTTGGTGCCATGTACCAACATTGACAATGACAATGTTAACTAGAGGTTTAAACAGCAACAAATCCTTCCTGCATTCATACTTGGTACCTTATCATCACTGCAATATGTTCATTCATAAACAAATAAACTGCACTTAGTAATTTCTATTGGCAGATTATGACCTAGATACACATGAGCATATTGTTCACTCGACATGGTGGAGCAGGCGGTACGTACGTGTCCGGGTAACATTCATCAAAAGGCAGCGGCTCGGTCTGGTTGCAGCGGCGCAGTACGTAGTCGCGAGCGGTGGCTATGCGACTTGCCTCATGGAACTTCTCAACCACAGTCACTTCATGCACCGACTCGCCGATGGACAATTTGGACAAATCGACGATCGTATCATCACAGTCGTCGGACAGAAATCCTAAAAGCGGCTAATAGTTAAGAAAACACGCATGACACACAATAGGAAGTGAATGACTAACTTTCCCCGCGCGGTACACGTAATTTCTTAGAATTGTCAAACTACGCAAGAGGTTGTAGGTATTAAAGATAAAGAACGAACAACTGACCTGTGTATTGCAGGGAAAGATGCATGCACTTGGCTTTAGACACTTTTAGTTGAACAAAGGCGTATGAAGAAGCTATTATCCCGTTAGGGATAATGGCAGTCAAATAGTCAACACAATCACAGATATTTACTAAAAATTGTAGTACTCCTACTAATACTAGTAGAAATAAAAAAGATGAAGTCAATGTACCGAGATACTAATGCAAAATAGTTTTATTAACGAAAAAAATAAAACTTGTTAAAGATGGCTTTAACGACACAGCGCCTTCTTTTTTTCTTCCGTAAATGTCACAGACGTGCACAGATTATACATAGAAATATTGTTGGTGTTGCCAACGAATAATTCAAACAATTTTACAAAACAAAGATTGTAAATAAACACGCAATTTTTAAATTAAAACGTTGCAAATGTACCGCACATGTGTATTGCAAGCTGTAAAATTTAAATATGTATTTATTTAAAACGGATACCTTTCAAGTCTTCATATGCTGTAGTCGGACACAAACTTGCCCGAGAACTGCTGTTTTCCTAAAATTTAACAGTTTAAGATTTAAATAACTGTAACGGTAACACGTTCAGTGACATTCTAAAACTTGACATTCATTGAACTAAAATTTGCCTTGGTTTACTCACTTTTACAAGTTTTATTGTGGACCTGCTAGGTTTGCAAATAAAAGTACTTCTCCGACCATTAATTGGTTCATTATGAAGGGAACCTGTAATTGAAGCAACATCTTTCTTGAAATACAAAAACATACTGTTGATTCAACACTAAAATTAACATGTACTTGAATCTTAACTAATCCTATTATTTAACAAATACAAATTCGTACCTGACATTACACTGCAACTTTGAAATATTATGTCAAATGGCGATATTTCATAAACAGTTGAACATCGCTTGGTTAAAAAGTTGTCTGATTTTAATCTACCAAAGAGTTTCAATACAAATTTTAAACAATAAGAAGTATTTTTTTTTATTGGGCCTTAGAAGTATTTAAATTACGTGATGGAAAGCATAATATTAGATTCTCTTAAAACTTGTCTGGTGGCAATATTTTTGTAATACAGGTGTCATAACACCTATCATAACAATGGGACTCGTTGAAATCTGATAGCTCGCAACCCGACTTTACGAGTATTGTAAATTCGGCCTACCGCCCATTCCACTTTCTCTATTAAGAAAAAAAAATGGCAAGAGGAAGTGAATTTGCGGGAGATGAACTTTTAGAAAGAAATATCATTTATCCGTTACATCATTTAGACTATTCATCAAGGCTAGGCAACGTATCTGCAAACTTCCAACTTATGGCAGCAGGTACTTTTAAGTAACTGTTGCTTGTCGCTTGTTTGTTTACTACCTCATACTACAAAAAAAAATGTCTCTAACAAACGTCTTTAATAAATTGATAGAAAAGTTTAGCTTGCACAAACACTAAACCTTTCTATCAATTTCAAGCTTGTAGATATATAAATACATTTATTTACAATTGTACATATATATCTACAATTATATTAAATAGTAGATACGGTATCTAGATAACCAATAATTTATTTCAAAATCATGGTACAATCCATTGAAGTAACAATTTGATTAAAATAACAAACCTTTTCAATTGTAACAACAATGGAAATTATGAATATTGACAGAAATCTGGTTTGACAAACACAACTCACAGTTATATTAGGAAATTATGGTATTAACAAACTTACAAAATAATTTCTGCATTTGCATGGTGTCGATTACACTTTGTCTGTACTTTCTGCCTTTATGTTCTATTTGTTCATAGTCTAAAAGAGAATGATCTGTGTCTGCTATTGTTGTCATTCTTTTATAAATACTTAATGATCGTTCCCATTTCTTTCCAGGTTGCAGTACTATTGCTACTTTCCGCCCGCTTAGGGTATCGCAGTCTGTCAACTTTGTGTCGTCGCAGTTGTGTGTGCTATTGCCTTCAATATCGCGATTGCTCCTCCTGCTGTCTGGAAGTTGATCTCGGAACAAAGTATCCTCATGCTTTGATACAATGCTATCAGCAGGAGACTCATTGCTTGTGGGCACTATTCCTCTTTCAGCACATTCTTGCATGGATGCAACATTACTTTTCTCATTTTCAGTCAATTCAATTATATAATTACTGCTTGTACTGACGTCTCCATAAGAGTTTTCGGGTGAAATTATTATTGAGTTGTTAACAATTTCATGTCGCCTCCTGGTAGTTACATAACTGATTACTGCATCTTCCTTGTGGGTTTCCTTTGTTTCAGGGATTTGTTTAAATCCTTGACTTGTATTTTCAGGAGAAAAATAAACCATAGAATAAAAGTTGCCACAATCTGTGTTGTATGAAGCATTCGACAACTCAATAAGATTCTCTTTTTCCTCCGAATTATTGCCACAATCTGTGTTATATGAAACATTTACCTCCAAATTATTGCCACAATCTGTGTTGTATGAAGTGTTTGAAAACTCAAAGGGATTAACTTGTTCCTCCAAGTTATTGCCATGATCTGTGTTGTTGGAAGTATTTGATAACTCAATAATATCCTCTTTTTCCTCCAAATTATTGCTACATTCAGTGTTGAATGAAGTGTTTGATAACTCTATAAGATAATCTTTTTCTTCCAAATTATTGCCATGATCTGTGTGGTAGGAAGTGTTTGATATCTCAATAATATTCTCTTTTTCTTCCAAATTATTGCCACTATCTGTGTTGTATGAAGTGTTTGATAACTCAATAAGATAATCTTTTTCCTCCAAATTACTGCCATAATCTGTGTTGTAGGAAACATTTGATAACTCAATAAGATTATCTCCTTGTTCTAAGTTAGTAAGGTCTTTAAAAACCTTAGATTGGTGTCTAATAGTTTCTGTACTTTTATACTTCTTGTAATATTTGCAAAACATAGAATCATTCATTTTTTCTAAAGCAACTACCAGATTAGGCTTACATAAATAATTTTTATCATTGAGTAAACAGTTACTACTTTTACAGTGGATATAGTTAATCTTGTCGGATGGGCAAGCAGTCTCTGGAGATGTCTGATTTGTCAGATTACTGTCTGTGTAGTCTTTATTACATCTGGTAAAACATCTGTTTTTAGATGCACATTTTTCATGTGCATTTACCTTTTCAACTGGTAAAGATGAATCAGAGAGTAGGCAATCACTGGAACACCTTAAATCTTCATTGTCAAATTGATCAAATTTCTTGTTTTTAAATTCTGACAATACTTGATGTGATTTATTTAATACAGAAATATTGTTTGTATGAGTTTCAAGATAATTATGAATATGATTAGTGTTTGTCTTGATGTTGTTGACGGCAATCTTGGGAAATCCATAGCATGGTTCCAATTCAGATGTTAATAATGTGTTATGGTGTTCACTCTCCAAGCTTGCTTGACTATTGATTGGATCCTTGCTTTTTGACTGAATCCCTTCTCTGTTTGTAGCATTCGCAACTAATGAGGATTGTATTTGAACAGATGATTTACATTGGGATTTGTTTTCTTCTTCATCCCATAAGTTACTTCTATTCAAAGTCTTCATCACCACTTTAGAGTTTTCATTCAAATTTTTTGAGATAGGTGAAATGTTAAAAATAGATTTACATCTATATTTAAGTTGAAATGGGGTACTACAAAGTGGGGAATTTCCTGTGGCTGGTAAGTCTATGAAGGTGGCTGTAAGTCTATGTTCATTATTATTGTCATTTTGAAGTGGCATGCATCTTACTATTCTGCTGATGGACTCATCGTGGCATTCGGTGTCACCAGTACCTTCTACTTCAACCATCAATCTGTGAGATTTAACATCAGAAGTGCTGAGACTAAGGGACTTAACTTCAGTAGATGCATTTTCATTACTCAAATCTGAAAAAATAATAACATTCCTATAGAAATATTCAATATAAGTTTAAATATATGAAAAAGATATCCTGATAAGTTACCTATATAGTCAACAATGGAACTGTTGTGTTTAGTCATCTTTTTAATCTTAGAATTTTCCCTCCTGGAACCAAATCATTCATAATTGAACCAAAACTGTTTTAACCCTTATCACAATGAACAGCTACTATACTATCGATTTTTTAAATCCTGTATTACATTGTGTTCCAACAAATCTAAGAAAACACAATTAAAAAACTCTACACTTCAACTATGAAAAATAGTTTACCATTTCAACCATGGAAACAGACAACCACAAGTTGATGTGATAGATTTTTAGTTGATTTCTATTTATTTAGTTTTATGGCTTTTCAAAAAGTTACTAAAACACTGTCAAAGTAGTTACATTGACACTAGCAGATGCAAGCGGACCAAGAAGAGGCTTGACTTATTATCCTATAGCCATCATCAGCTTGCCATTCCATACATTCCTACTCCTATCCCTTTATTAAGTATATCCTCTTTCACACAATCTATTTATACTTTCAGACAATAGACAATCTACTCTAACTTAATTAATTTATAATTATTACTTTACTAGCTGATGGTGAACATAGCCTAACTAGGCAGGCATATCAACATCACAATGTCAACAAAGGTTTAAACGTTTTTTTAACATCACTAGTTTTAAAACTTACGATTTTTTTATTAACATTGGACTCTTTATGAAAGTAGGAGACGATCTTAGAAGCAGATCGAATAGATCAGGCGCTTTGTTCACATGTATGGACTTGTCCGGCGTAAGAAGCACCGACTGGGTCCCGGCTTCAGCAGAATGCGATACCTCCCGTTGTGTCGCATCATTAACAATTCGCTTCACGTATTTCCTTTTGCGAATCTTCTTAGAAGCCGCATTGATCTGATTAGAACACGCCGACGCGAAAAGATCTTTTTTGTTTAATTTTATGTTGTGAATGTAAAAATTGTCGAAAGCCGAACTTCGGACATCAATTTTTGAAATTATTTTTTTCCGGTCTAAGCTACCATCATCTTTTTTAGATCTATAGGTCCGTCTCATCTTTGGCTACTAATGGCTTATCACTAAAACTAAATAATTGTTAATTACTTTATACAATAAACATTGCGAAACTATTAACCCAATCACAATAACGAATTAGACCAGCTATGTAGATTAGCTCAGTGTTGCCAATGAAATTTTTTACCCAGCCGTGTACATCGTGTAAAAAAGCCGTGTTTGTATGGAAAGAGATCATCGGTGAGTCGTAGCACCAATAAATCTTTGCAATCCGATTAGATTGTGTTGTTCACTTTTCATTTAAGATGGTGGTCAACTAAGGATAGTGTTTCTAATGTTACGCAATTGTTATTTCATTATCTTCGACATACGCACGCCCACAATTGAGTATAGTTACCGTGTATAAGATCTGCCTTCGGAAGTGAATTCTACAAACCGCTCGTCACTCCAACTATATCTTGTAAATAAAACAATAGTAAC
>JAOCNA010000003.1:28901-43885 GCA_026546675.1 Papilio helenus
ATGTTAATTTAGTTAATCGCTTAAACAATAAACTATTGCATCAAATAATTATTATTGTTTTGATATATCTTGCTGGCTGTTATAGTCACGAGGGGGAGAGCTGTCGTCAACCTTGAGCCATCAAGACATTTGAAAAGACAAACTAAGAAACATACACGCAGGTTTCCATTGCTTTCAAACTTGTATGCAGTCCATCATTATAAATATCAAAGTACAAAAAAAATCTTTCTTTGAAAAAAACTGTCAAGGTCATTTTGGGGGTTGCTGATCAATAAAAAAAAAACTTAAAAACTACTGGACCGATTTTAAAAATTCTCTCAACATTGGTAAGCTAGATTATCACTGACTGACTTGGGCCATATTTAGTATTAGATTAAATTCCATTCGCGTCAAAGTCGCGAGCACAAGTTAATATGTGTATCACAAGATCGCAAGCATTTAACCAATAGAATTCTAACATTACCTTTATTTCTGCTTAGCTGCGGCGGCTTTAGCAGATTGTGGTATTATAGTTATTTCGTCGTTGATTTTAAGTGGCTTCAGTAGTGATTCATTGGTGGGCTTTGTTGGGGCCATTTTGCTTCTGTCCATAACACGCTTGGCGACAACACTGTGTGCCGAGTACACGTGGCTCTCAAACTGCTTGTACATGCCAAAGGTAGCGGTACAAACTGTACACTTGTATGATAAATGGGCTGGTTTTAATGTCAAGTTGTGATCCCGGGCAACATGGTTGAGCAACTTCCATTGGTACACCTGAAACATTAGAATATTTTATTTACAAATGTATTTTTTAGATATAACACTGAGATATTGTATCTTAAAGCAATATATTTTAATGTACAATTTAAATATTATAGGTTAGGTTTAACATAGAAATAACAGTTACAATTGTATTATTAAAAAGAAAGAAATAATTAACAGTTAGCAATTAGTAGAATATTAAAGTTCTTAGTAAATATCACTCACCCTTCCACAAACTGGACATCTACCCGCGTCTTTTCCCTTATTGGCGGCCTCTTGCATGGAGCTGGTAACAAGACCATGTGACCCCAAAAGATGTCTCTCAAGACCTTGGTCTGTAAAGAATCTGAAAAAATAACATAATTCCACTATATTAGCTGTCAACTTAAATATACATAAATACAAATACCATTAAACTGAATAACCAAGTTTTGTTCATGTTTTTTCTAATAATTTGTCAAAGAGCTGGCATACAACTATGACTAAACAATCGCACAACAGTTGTGCGATTGTCGATTGTTTCGCAGCCAATTCAACTGCTGTTTAGTTGCACAACTAAGGAAATAGGACAATACACAAACTCATAGGAATCACAGCGCGACTAAACAGTAGTGCGATACTTTAGTCGAAGGTGTGCACGCACTAAAGAAGGCTTAGTTTGACAATTCATTTGAAAATTTAATAGGAATGCATTGTATAAGATTTGAATCTATTCTGTTTATTCTTATAGAATCTGGAATTGACAGATTAAGTAATATCTTGTAGATTTAAATGGCTGAACTATAAAGAATGTGAAAAAAGCCATTTTCATATATTTCACAATGCCACTATGGACGTGTCTATTAACTACTTTACTTCCACACGTATTTTGCGTTATCAATAAATCTTAAATAGACAAACTATAGACAGATATCTCACTCACCTACACTGACACTTCTGGCAGTTCAGGGGTGGCCTGTTATATATCATCTTGGGATGAATCTTGACCTTGTGTATCCACTGCATGTGGTTCCTGAGTTGTTCCAGGTCTTTTATATAGCCATCGCAGATCTCACAGATGACGAAGGTGCCCTTGTTCTGATGCGCCGGCTGGGGCTGAACTGGCAGCGGATGCCGCGGCAAAGGTGTTATAGAGATCGACGGCTGCTGCATGCTTTTACCACCCTTGTTATTCTGAAAGTATCGTAATTAACATTATTTCAATGCTTATTGTAGACTTAAAACTGAGATCCAATTAACAATGCTGAAGATTCACAGATTTCTAATTACTTTGCATATAAGAAAACAAAAATGAAGTTTTTCAATTGCTAGGGAGCCTTAGGTCATTTAATTTCAAGCTTATTGATAAATTATACTTAAAATAAGCAAATAAGGTTGAAAAGCGATTATTGGATTTTGTTGTTAGTTAAAGTTAACTTAATTTAAGCAAAGACAAACATAATATTAATTAAATGATGACACAGATAATTAAAAATGGATATGTAAACTTAATTAACAGAACAAAACAATATCAAATTGCAACCTACTTTCATGTATAATTTTCCCCTACAGTATACAGTATGTTACAATATTTTGTTGTAATTACTAGAATTAGTGTATATCATATTATACTATAATAAGAAATGCCATAAATAACATAGTTTGCAATAACATAAACATATTTTCATGTATTGTTGAGTTGAATTGCCTTTGAATATATGTTATTGAAACTTTAAAGAATAACTTTGTATGAAAAAAACCTTACAGTTACATAACTATACATTTGTTATTATGAAATGCCTGGCCTGGAAAATTTTAAGCAATATTGCAGATTATTGAACTATAATTCAATATAGCATTATTAAAATAACATTTTAAATGTTAAAACAAAGTTTTGAATTTAATGTAGATTAAAATTGTCCTTAACAATATTTAAATTAGACCAATAGTTTAGAAGATATCGCGAACACAAACAATAAGGGTAACCGAAAAATCAGCGCACAAACTACCGGCCTTAGAAATTTGAAATCTTGCATCAGTAGATTTCTGATATTACGTAGATTACTACTAAGTTAATACTTTAGGTAATGGGTTGAAAAAAGGGGCGAACGTAAGTTTTGAACTTTTAAACTCCACGTGGGCGAAGTCGTGGGCAACAACTAGTTGTGTGTAACAGCTAGTTGTGTGTATTATATTGGTAATTTAACCGTATTCCCGCTAAGAGGTGATAGAGGGGTTCAGTTGTCATTTTGATCCCCACATGGATTATACAAAAGATAATCATTTTTGAGTAATCATGATTTAAGGATTTTTTTAAATAAGTAAAAAATGCAACGTCAAATATTTAACGGCTACTACTCACGTCTATTATTCCGGTGGCGGCACCGACGTGTTTCGGACCCATCGGGGGTTCATCTTCAGGGCGAGTGTTATTGGGGTTTATTCGCGGTCGAATCGCGCCTCGCACTGCGGGCCAACGCAGGAAGGCCGCGGCTGGAGGGGGCGGGGTGCTGTTGCCTATGATGTAGTTTAATTCAAAAATTTATTTAAAAAAAACCATCAATGATAACTTAACTTTTTCTGCAGATTTATAAAAACGATTAAATACTGATTATTTTACAAAATAAAAACATCTGTTATCTGACCAACTTAAAACAGTGCGAGCTAAAAACCATTTTACTTCAATGTTTTTTGAGATTCTCATCCAATGAAATGCCTTGAAAAGACTGAAAAAACATGATTTCAAAGGAATCGGGCGGTAAATAGTACTCGAACTAAAGTGACGTTTAGTTTTGAAAACTTCCATAAAAGTAATTAGCTAATGCTAATTACAAACGTAAATTAAACAAAAAATACAAATTTAAAATATTATTTAGAATCAGTACCAGTTTAATAAATAACTATTATTAAAACAATCTCTCTGCCTTTGGCAACAGGGCAAAACATGACACAAGCAGGCGATAGCTGCGATTTTCCTCATTTTTGGATAGGTTGAGGCGAAACTTCGAAATGTCCTAATTGTTATAATACTTTAATATTAATTGTTAATCATTAATTTCCTTAATTACATTTACTTAAATTTGTATTTTTGGATTTATTTACATTTAATGTTTTTAATTACTTTATTGGAAGTTTTAAAATTCAATAGTAAGCTTATTTCGAATACATTATCCGCCTGTGTTTGTTTAAGTGCCTTTAGAACAAGTTCCTAGTGATTATCCATTTTTGGAGAGCTAAGGAAACGGGCATGTTTTTAAACAAATCTGCAACGATTATTTGTGTTTTTAAGGCATTACAGTGGATGAGAATCTCGGAAAATATTGAAATAAAATGGTTCTTTAGCTCGCATTGTTTTAATTTGGGCAGAAAACTGATGTTTTTATTTTGAAAAAATCTTAAAATCGTGATTACTCAAAAATGTTAACTTTTGTGTAATACGTATGGGGGTCAAAATGATTACAAATGAACCTCCCGATCATCTCTGAGCGGGATGACGATGACGACGACGTTGAAACACCAATAACCCTGTATATTACGGAGTCATTTTTTTATATATTCCGTGCGCGACCTAATAAATTGAAAACAATACTGCGACTAAATTATTGCATGAATACTAATATTCAAATTGTATTGATATTGTAAAACCGGCGATACAAATATGTGTAAACGAGAGCCGCTGCTCGCGGTCGCAGTCCTCCTCGCTAATGTTTGCTTGTTTCTCTCCAGGAGCCGCGCTCACATCTGCTGCCCGTCATGTTCGCCCGACTCCATATGCTTAAAATTCTCAACGAAACTCTAAAGATTTGCTTACGAATATTAAATATTAAAAGCGTTTCGCAAATGTACTACTCATTTTTATTGTTATCCTTTTACGAAGTCCAAGTAAACCTAAAATTATGAATACAAAACTTAAATACGACACAGTTGCCTTATCAGTGCAGCGAAGTTGCAGGGAAACGCCGAACGCGATGTTGACATTGAGTCAAACTTTTCCCTCCGCCCGCCGCCGTCGCCGCGCGCACCACATCTTTGTGTATATTTTGTTGTGTAATGGCAGCCAGCATCGCATCAGGCGTATGCAAAAATATAGAACTTGTTCCAAGTCTCGCACATCGCAAGAACGCTAAGCGCATGGAAAAAATGTTTTGTTTGGAAACACAAAGTTCACGTGATTGACCCAGGTATTTTATTGTGGGCATATTGGCGCGCGCCGATTGGAGAGCGTGCGGGCCCGAGCGCGACCGACCGACGCCGAGCGCCGAGGCCGCACTCCGCGCGCCCCACTACGCTCGGCTACGGCTAGTGTGTTTTTGACATCGCTAAACGTAGTCGTGAACTTCGGAGCGGATTAAATACTTTATTTATAGTTTTCAATATAATAAAGCGGCGTGACGTCGGTGGACACCTGCACCGTATCCGGATACGACAAATATGAGCATCGCCGCCCTGATCCGAGCCGCGGAATACATCGAGCGGCGGGACAGAGGTGAATTGAGTTTTCTTTGTTTGAGTCGACTCGCTCGCACACGTCGACATGGCTCCCGTCTATTTTCGCCGAGCGCTAATCAGCTGATTTTGACGGAATCGCAGTTTCGTTTGTTGCAGAGGCGGAGCACGGCTACGCGTCGAGTCCGCCGGCGGGCGACGAGGCGCGCGGCCGCCGGCACAAGACGAAGAAGTCGCAAGGCAGCAGGTGAGTGCGGGGCGTCCTGGACCGCGCCCGCCGCCCGCCGCCCGCCGGCACCGGCTGGCGAACGCTGAGAGTGAGTGGCCGTGAGTGGCAGTGTCGTGACCGAGTGGTGTGCGTGATCAGTGCAAAGTTGGTGTTTCAGTGCTGTGAAGTTACAATGTCAACTTTTCTGTTCCAGGACGACTCATAACGAGTTGGAAAAGAACAGGTTAGTGGTAGTCATGTTCATTTGAGATGTGAGTGGCCGGCAGTACGCGGTGGCGCACGCCCGCTGGCTACGACCTTGTCGCCGCAGCCGTTCGCGGCCGATACGAGTGCAGCGCGCCCGCGGGGGAGCGGCGGTGCGGGGCAGCCCGGTGACGCTACTCACCTATTTGGCAGGCACCTTCGCGGCGGCATGTCAGGTTACGTCACGGAGAGCTTCCCCTGTTTCCATCGCATTGGCTCTACGAGCGATTAGAAAATATTTACCCTAAATTGCTGGTAACGTTACAAAGTAAATTGCACCCGTCCCCCTGACTGCTTGATAAGCATTACGCTCTATTTTGAGCTAATAGCCTTTCTGTTAGTCTGATTATGTGTTTTAAATTCTGGCTGACTGCTTGAATGCAGCTGGACCAGCAAATAATATTCAATATTTATATAGAGTCGTTTTGTCCACGTTGTCGCGTGTTTGTTGTGTGTCGGGGCACGGCCGGTAAATTTGCTCCCTTATCCTCATCCCAAGCTGAGATTCGGGCGGAGGTTGCAGGGAGCGGCTGCAATCAGCCGGCGTGTCGGCGCGCGGCCGCGATCGGCGTCGCGTTTCACGCTCACGTACTCGTATCGCGTTAACTTTCGCTTGTGTACTCGCTCGGCAATAACAACTCGAGTGGATCGTGTAGTAGGGCCTTGGCAACACCAGATTGGTGTTATGCAAGAAATTATGTGCCATAAACCAGTCAGTCGTCTTCGGTTTTGTGATAAAGTATTTAATATAACAGATAACAGTCGGCATCGTAGTGTGTATCGTGTAGCGTGCTCAAACACTGTTGTAACAAGCGAACGATACGTGTGTGCGAGACTCAGGTGTCAATCGCGGAGCATGCATGCGTAGATGGATGAATATGGACGAGACAAAAGTTGTGTGTCAGAACAGCGCTAAATGGAAATCTGTAATCGGAGAGGGACGTGTTTTATGTTATTGTTGTTTCTGTATAAATCTTGTTATTATTTTATACCATTATGAAGTTGTCGTGTTGCACTGCCGTTCTCCAGGCTAAACTGAACCAGTTTAATCTAATCCAGGCTAATCTAACAGATATTACTTGTATTGATAATTAAAATCTCCGAAACATTCGATTTCAAATAACCTAACTTCTTTTAGTAACGCAATGAGACGAAAAACTCAGCAGAACACATTAGTGAAAAAGGCATTCAAATCGGTTTAGTCGTTTCGGAGATTAGCGCGCACGAACTCGCGGACATCCACACAACATTTCACAAACACACAAACAAAAAATGTTATATAAACATTAGTACAGTGTTTTAGGACAAAGAGTTCGTCTAATAACCTCAATATTCTGTAGCTTGAATAGGTATTTAGTGAAGAGTGTCTTTGGCGTAAAAGGTGCGACGTTACGACGTTATCAATGAAAACAGAATGATACAATTGTATTCGCCTTAAAGTGTATATTTTCGCTCGATCATATGGTTGAATTGTTTATTTATTTTAATGAATTACAATTAGGAAAAAAGTTAAAACAAGTTACAAAAGTAATAGTAGAGTTTTTATAGTATAAGATGGCAAGACCCCACCTGAATTCACTAACATAGCGAAATGACCTCTGCCAAACACGTCTCCAACAAGTCGAAATGTTACAGATGCGTTGTCTAACTTGAATTTAATCAGGATATAACCCCTTCCTATTCCTCTCCTCCTTCACCAAATCTTCCTATCGTAGAGGATTGCAATTAGTCTCTGGTAAGCACGCAACCGTTAGACGAGGCGCGGAAACCTTATACTTCAGTTTGACGCCTGTCTTCTTTGTGGTTGTGCTATTGTACCGACAGCGGCCCATGCCTGCAGCAACTGCAGCTCTTCAATCTACCCCAGTTAAATGGTCATACACTATACACAACGAAAATATCTTATATTCGACAAATCAGCGTTTTGAGAACATATATGGTCTTAACAAATGCTTGGGTCTTAAAAAATGATGAATTATACAAACAAGATAGACCTCCAGCCACATAAACGGGGAAAAAATATTGAAATACCTCTTTATCAACTAGGATCAGTCCAAACGAACACATATAATATAACCGACAGCGGAAGACGAGGTGAGAGTAACGTATGAGCAGACCGTTCAAGGTTTAACATATTACTAGCTGTTGCCCACGACTTCGTCCGCTCGGAGTTTAAAAAAGTACAACATTTACGTTCGCCCCTTATTTGAACCTATTACCTAAAGTATTGACTTAGTAGTAATCTACGTAATAACAGAAATCTACAGATGCAAGATTCCAAATTTCTAAGGCCGGTAGTTTGTGCGCCGATTTTTCGGTTACCTTTATTGTTTGTGTTCGCGATATCTTCTAAACTATTAGTCCAATTTAAATACTGTAAAGGACATTTTTATTCTACATTAAATTCTCCTGACAACAAACGCATTTATTTGGATAAGGATTAACATTGAAACCTAGTAGTTTTTACGTGAATCGAATACATACAAAAATACAAATCTTTCTTTATAATATTAGTATAGATTAGTATAGTAATAATAAGCCTGTATAATCAAGTAGCTACGTTTCTGTAGGTATATAATGTTCGGAACGGCTGAGGTCTCTATAACATATGATGAGTCGATCGCACAAATTACATCATCCTATTTAACTTTAGTGAATATATAAGTATGAAGTGAAGACATTCCTCGCCTGATGCCAATCCAAAAAATACAAAATGCCCACAATAATACACAATCAAAATGACGGAAGACGTTATTATTTTTACTTTGTATTATATTTGTGGTTTACTATATATTTGTACTGTACGAGTATATATACTATTTTGTGAGGTGAGGTGGTTTTTTAGTGACAGCGTTTTTGCCATAGGGAGGGAGGACTAAAGCCAACAACAACTCGCCGTCAATATCCTAGTTTTCCTGTAGTACTGGCTGAGAAGGCGCGCCAGGGCGCTGAGGAAGGCGCACAAGCGGTGCGGCTGCGCCCCGCAGCCCGCCAGCGCGCCCGCCGCGCCCACCGCGTGCCCCAGCACCAGCGCCCACTCCTCCTGCATCCGCACCCACAATTTGTATGATACTATCCAACCTTAACTGAACCTTTCGTCAACTTTCGTAACGTCAGGGAAAAGTTATCCGTTATCTTTTTGTTCATTGTGATATTTTTAACAAAAACAACAACCGAACGATTACTTCACGGAGGGCATCATCCTCATAACAAAATACAATTAAACAAATATAAACGTAATCAAACCGAGGCATAAATATTAGCCAATTTCTATCATTTTGTGACTTTATCGACGTTCTCGATGAAGATCGCACCTCTGCGAATTCAATTATTCACATCGAATATTAGTGAATGAATGCACGAAAGCATTCTACAACGATTTTAAACGATTTTTTGCAATTAGCAGTTGCAGTTTCGGGACCATAAACACCATTTACAAATTGAGCCACCTGACTCGTATTTTGAGTAAAACAAAAAGATAAATGGTGAATTGACAAAGTACATTTTAACATCCTGTAACTCATAACTTAAACGACCAAGTAAAGAACAGCTGAAGGTTTTTTTAAGGTGAAGTCACCTTTATCACTTTGATGTGCCTCTTTAATAAAAAAGTACAAGCATTCGAAGGAAGCAACATGTCTCCACGCACAAGTCGCATGCCAAATAAATTGATCACCATGTCGTGCAGTGGCAGTAGTAATGAAGACCCGGCAACCGACTTGTTCATTTGAATAAAAAAATAATATCATTACCTCTTGAGTTAATAAAGAGAAATCAGTATTAGTGATATGTGGTAGTGGTGGATATGTGCCGTCAACAACTCTCTCATTGAAAGTTCGTATGACAGTCTCCAATCTGGCACAGTTGTACAGGATAAATGCGGCACCTGCACAAATAACATTATTTCCTCATGCAACTTCTAACAAATGTCTAATTAATAATTGTAGATATAATGAGGCTACTTAACATCTTAATTAACTAATAGTCATCTAATTATCATTGCAATTGCATAATTTAACCACACCCAACTTATGAATGTAACACCTAGATTAGTGTGCAAAATTAAATTTGGCATTTTAGTGTTAGTGGAGGTTACCTTTGCTACATCCAGTAGACACATCAAAGTTTATTTTGACAGCAGAGCTGGGCCGAGTCTGCAGCAATTCAAATGTGACAGCCGAGTGCCCGAGGTGATCTATAAAGTCACGCCACTTGTCCTCCATGCCCGCTCTCATGCCATATTTGTGCTGGGCGATAAGCATCAACTCATTTTGACGTAATCTAAATGAAGATAATACTTAAAAACACATTTCTTTGCTCATAAAAACATTTTATAAATAGAACTAAAAAAAGAATATACAATATACTAGACAAGTGTGAAGATTTTTATCAATTAATGTTAGCACCACAATCATCTCCTTGCCACTTTGCCACTTTGCAAGGTCGGAATCTTTAATTTGTAATTTCTGTTTGTTTCATACAACCTTGTTCATTAAAATATTACAAAGTGATTGTTGCCACTAATGCAAATGCAAATAAAACTCACTTGATAAAATCATCCCCGGTTAAAGTATTCTCCTTGAGATTTGTATTTGCATTTAGTACAGGTCCACACAATATAATTTGCTCTGCATCACAGCTGCTCCATGATTTAGAGGTGACAACTACTCTTGTAGCTTTGGCCAAATCCTCCGAGTTGATGGCAACAAGTCCATTGATAGCATGTACTAAACATTTTACACGCAGTGTGGTTATACTGGCTCCATCGCAACGCGGGTCTATGCACGCAACATTTTGTTTATCATTTAATTTCTGTATAATCCAGTTATTGTTTGCTGCACAACATTCCAAGCCCGCTTGTATTGCAGTGCGCCGATCCAGAAATAGATGGACACGATCATTAATTAACTTTACGTTTTTGACAGATAGCTTCCATTCCTTTGATGCGTTGATAATATCGATACCACCTTTCTTAATATAGGTGAGAAAATTGCAATCCGCTTCTTCATTCACATATTCATGCCATGATTTTACAATATTAGGAAAACTAAATTCGCCGAATTCGTGCAGGTTACTAGAATGTTTTTTAATCAACGTTCCCTGTTCATTTTCGTCGCGCCCAGTTAGGAAATTATTAAGATTTCTTGTGAATTCCTTCAAAAGATCGTTCATGTTCATTAGTGTGCTACGATACAAATTAGTTTTATTTAACTATATGCGAAATATTTACAAAATAAATATTTTTTAAGTTAGAGACTTAACATTCTTAAAAACCTTCAATCTCTTCGTTTAATAGTAATCGTAATCCTGGTTTATCGAGAAGTATTCAAAACAATGTATTTACATTATCATAGGTTTATTTTACTTTTTTGACATATCAAAATATCAATCAACAACTTCCAGCTGACACCTTTTGACACTTGTCACACTTGTAGCAAAGAAACAAAGAGTATATAATATAGCATTTAAATGAATCTCAGCCTAATGCGCGGTACACACCTGAGCAGCATAGTTGGGTAGTAGCGTGGGCGTAACAGGAACTGTATTGGCGTTGTTTGTCCACATTATACCAGTGTAATTACCTTGGACTCAAGACTACAGTCACAATAAGTTCTAGATATTACAGACGGTCGGTCATTACAGTCTCACAGAAAACATTTGTTCTTATAAGATTGCGTAATCAGTGGAATAAAGGCAACAATCTGCAGAACCATTGCCCAGGCTTCACGCTAAGCCAGTTGCTGCGGAATGGCTGGACTGTTCAAATAAGTAGAACTTTCCGCCAGTCATCGGAAACTTTATCCGTGGTATACACTTGGCTATTACAGTTGCGACGGCCACTTATAGATTGTATGGACCTACTGATACCCGTTAGCGTTGACGCTGTGTCAGTTGATTGGCAGTCCTGTTATTGAGAACTACTGACAACTGTACTGGCCAAGTGTGTACCACGTGTGCACAGCTGAACGTAGACCCAACACCGTAACGTACGTAAATGACCTACAAACGGAATAAAGCGATTGCTCATTTAGATGAGACATGAGCACATGAGATTTTTATGTATTCCAGTGTAAATTGTCTTTTTTTAGTTTTGTTTTGATTGGATAATTAGCTAGTTCTAGCTCTTTGCCTAGTCAGATTGTCTATTGTTGTAAGTTGTGGCTGACGTCGATATGACGTCGCATTGACTTGACATTGACACATCCAGCTTGCAGCCTGTAGAGTTCGGAATGGGATAGGTTTAATTCATTAGAAAAATTCTGTCTGGTTCGAATTGACGTGCATAAATATACTACTTAATCACAGAGATTATGTTTTAAATTTAAAATGTTGTTATATCACGGTAGACTAATAGTTCTTTCGGTAATATGTCAAGTTATCGCAGTGTATTCTGCCGATCACTTACTTGAAGGTATTTATTGCGGTAAAAAGAATTGTTATGAAGTTCTAGGAATTAGCAGGGAAGCAACTAAAAATGAAATCGGCAGAAACTACAGACAGCTGGCCAAGAAATTCCACCCGGACATGCATCGCTCGCCTGATGCAAAGATGGAAGCGGAAGAAAAATTCAAAGAGATAGCCACGGCGTACGAGATTTTACGAGATGACGAGGAAAGGTCTGACTACGACTACATGCTGGACAACCCGCAGGAGTACTACGCGCACTACTACCGATACTACCGGCGGCGCATGGCTCCCAAGGTGGACGTGAGGATCGTCATTGCCGTCACCATCACCGTCATCTCGGTCATCCAGTATTACAGCGCCTG
The DNA here is from genome assembly GCA_026546675.1 of Papilio helenus. Taxonomy (NCBI): domain Eukaryota; kingdom Metazoa; phylum Arthropoda; class Insecta; order Lepidoptera; family Papilionidae; genus Papilio; species Papilio helenus. Next base: position 41,313 of record JAOCNA010000003.1, read on the forward strand.
GTCCAAGTATGACACTGCCATTAAATACTTTATCACTGTGCCCAAATATAGGAACAGAGCTCTGGAAATAGCTAAGGCGGAATCCAAGGAAGCACAAGGCAAAGGAAAAGCCACCAGGAAGAGCAAAGCGGAACAGAAGATGGAGCAGGACAGGGTCATACGAAGAGTTATAGAAGAGAATCTGGACATCAGAGGGGCATATGCCAAACCTCAAATTGTAGATATTTTATGGATTCAGCTCATTCTCCTGCCTTACACCATCACATATTATGCATATTGGTACCTGAGATGGTTCTGGAAGTTCACAATAATGAAGCTGCCCTATGGGGAGGAAGAGAAGCTCTACATAATACGTAAGTACATGAAGCTGGGCCAGCACCAGTTCAATGCGCTGGAGGACGAGGAGCGAAATCAGTTCCTGGAGGAGGAGCTCTGGATCAAAGATAACTTTACAGTTTGGAAACAAATCAAAGATGAAGAAGCAAAAAAAGCTCTGGCTGAAAACAATAAATACAAGCAATACAGACGGTACATAAAGCAGCACGGCGTGGGCAGAATGACCTTCGATGACTCCTGAACCGAGTCCTCGTAGACCGTATGTGGCAAGCTAAAGTTGATGAGTGATTCACTACATTTGATATATAATATATTGCATTTATTTATTTGAAAACCAAATAAAACCAAGAGAATACACAAATTATTACTTTTATTTAATTAATAATTTCTATTCACCTCAACATGTACTACAATGACTCTCTTACAACAATCATCACAAACGGCAATCAGTGGAGGCGAGCGCTGGCCGCCACTCATTGTCTACACACTTAAATTTGTGTCATTCTCTCTAGGATGTTTGGTGGGACACGGTAACCATTGTTGAAATTCATTCATTTAAAAAGTAGCACCTTTGATTATAATTATTGTATTAGAGAAATCCACAAATTCAAATGACATAGCCATTACTTGTACTCTATTCTATTACAGTTAAATAATTTGAGATCACCGAGACATAGAATGATGTGCTCCTGCCGGCAGCGGCTCTTCAAATATATCACCAATGATATACAATTTCCGCACAATCGTACTAGCGTCATATCACGTGTAATGGCAGTGCATCAAAGCTAAGTAAACTTTGGACAGAGACGCAAATGTATGTATAGTATACAAGAAACCCTATTGGGATAGCTGTTTTGACAACGTGGGTATACTTGTGACGTCATATAATATATCGAAATTGCCTTTTGTTCGCACGTACGAGTCTCCGCATAAATTAAGACATTACAGACGTTTTGACTACAGCAAAGAAGTGGTTGTTAATATCACCTTCACTTTTTCATCATTACAATAAGTAACACTGTCAAATTGAACGAAAATAATTGTTTTACGCAACGTCTGTCTTGCGTTTCCTAACGTCCGGTCGCGCGGCGGGGGGGGGGGGGGCGGGGGGGGGGCTGACAATTTCATTTAAGAAATCAACAATTGACAATATACATTACAAAACATCTGTTCACGGAGCCGTGAAATTGGATCTAATCGCTTTCCCTTTCTCTATTTAAATGTTTCCAGCATCAAGTGGCAGCAATTCCGGCTACAATCTGATTAGTGGTGACAGAGGAATAATTTTAGATCCTTTTCCTATCCACCCTTTTCTGAAGACGAAAAGATGGGAAGGAAAAGTGGGTTTGACGGCAGAGGAGACGCATAGGAAGGGGAAATATCTTCTTCATGTGCGTCTCCTCCTCCGTCTATTCAGTCGCTTCGCAATTTCAGTCAGGTGGCCGCTTGCTCGTTTGCGTCGTTCGATTGATATGCGCAGTGTCGAATGATTCGAGCTACACACGTAGCGAGCTGCCACCTTGCTAACTCTACAAGTGTACAAGACGCATCAAACCTAAAGGCAACACAAGTTTTGTGAACGAGCCGCTGACGTATTCGTACATTTGTAAATATCTGCCAACGTTTTAATTATTTGTGGGGATACAATAGTCTGCCGACATTTAAAGAAGTTTTAATATGTAACACTTTCACATCCAAAGTTGACCACGTGGCAACGATACACTGAGCGGCACCGAGCGGCACCGCAAGGCCGCGCAGCTCATATTTATTAAACATTATAAAAATATTGTGTACTTTTAGTTGACTCATTTTAATTCTTTACCTCTTGAATGTACATACGGGAGTATTCATTATTATTATGGGTCATAAATTTCTCGCGCGGTCGCGCCGAGATCGTGTTGTCATTTTGTCCCAATCTTATAACACTTTCCGACGGCGGATAAATACTAAGCTAGCGCACGCCGCGGCGCGCCTCGTCACGACGGCATATACTTTAGTCATTTTTTACATATACATACATAAATTAGTTCTTTCATATACACCGATATTCATACTTTCTATCTGTATTTACATAAATCATTTATTTCAATATACAAATTGTTTCTCGAGCACTCGCGCCGGTGCCGGTGGGAGCGGAGACGTCTCTTATCACTTGTTGTTATGTTATTTAAGTTTTTAGTAGTGTTTATGGCATTTCAACTAGTCTTACGTTACTACGTTAGTATCTATTGTATCTG
>JAOCNA010000003.1:43985-55764 GCA_026546675.1 Papilio helenus
GGACGTACTGCAGATTTTCCCGAGTACTGCAGATTTTCCCGACAGTCCACTTAGCCCTATGTTCATCCTTTCTGATTATAAAATACTATACCTACTACTACTGTAGAAAATACGTTCGTTTAAATGACATCTGATCCGACAGAAAATCTACCAAATCTAATTATCACTGTTTTCAAGTAATAATCCCATTAACGCATTTTAACTACCTAACTAAAATGATTTGAAACGTAGACGATGATTTCTTTTATTTTAAATCTTATTAAAGATTTACCCTTACTATTAAAAAAGTTACCACGACCTTCAAAATTAAACGAAAAACAAAAAAACTTCTTAATTTTGTCGTGCGAGTTTTGATTCCTTTCATATTGATAGCCAAAAACATAAACAATTGAGCATCTCTACCATATTCATTAAATTACCTAACAAAAATAAAATTGTCTATTGAGGTTTAGTTAAAACAAGGAAGTTAGAAGAATTATTGATGTTATCGATTAAATGAATCTTTTGTTCTTGAAATCCTTACAAGGCAAATGCAAAAGCCTTCTACATAGTTAATACAATTAGAACCTGGCCTAGACCTCGCGGAGGGTGGGTTTTTCTCGATAATAAGAATGTAATAAAAATGATGTTGTTTAACTTGGTGTTCCGTTTTTCACAAAAAATACTTACAGAGAGCAACCGATGATAATTACGATTACGAATTAAAAATGTATGTGTTGTTCAATGGAAATATTGCCTCGCCACCAGTCCCAGAACCCAGGGAACTTGGAACTTACTCCTGGTAAGTTCTGTAATTAGCCCAGATAGAACTGTTCAATCTTCGTCAAGCAATCAATAAATTCTACAAAGAAATTTTGCAATGACCATATTTCTTAAATCTACTGTACAATAGACTACATAATGCTCGAAAATTAAACCTGTGTGGAAGTAATTGTTTTATTTTCGTTTTTAAACGACAAATAAGTTACATTTGCATAACGTAAGGTACTAATTAAATAGGAATTAATAAAGATTTTACAGATCAGCTTGACTTGACAACAGTTAAACCATGTGTGACCTGGTAGAGGAATGAGTTACCTTTGAAGGTTAATCCCTGTGTCTGGGGCGACTACACGATGACATTGTGTTGTGTTTGATGTTACGCAAGTACTGTAAGGCTTCTTTCCTAGTTTTTCAATATATCAATTGCCGTCTGAAACATCTAGGTATAACATAAAGAAGAAATTACAATCGACATTTTTTTTCTCTGGGTAATGATTTCAACAGGTTAAAAAACAAATATATCAATCTGTATAGTTGGTTAATAGTTGACATGCGTAATAATAATGGTTTTATAGATTTTACTTGCCTGCCTTCCCTTTTAGTATAATCCCTTGAATCGCAGTGAAAACCCCTATTAAAATAATAATTAAAAAAAACTATTTGTCTATGCCCCAAGAGAATATGAAAGGAACATAAGAGAACCCTATCAAAATTACCTAGTAATTCCAATTTTGTTCAAAACTTAAAAACTGTAATTTTTTCCATCTGTGAAAACTATTAAAAGTTAATGAAACAATCGATTTAAATTCAACTACAACATTTGTACAACATTCGATTGAAACTGAATGATAACGATGACATTTACTTCCATTCCACTGACAGAATGACAGTTTTGCTGTCAAATTAATATTAATTTGATGATCATGAAATGGAAATTAAAATTCTAATTTTTATATTTGATTAACGACATTTTATTTATGTAATTAGCTTATGTATTATAATTTATTTACTTAAATTTCACATATTTTGATCCGATTTCCATACACAACTTTTAATTCGCTAATACTCGTACGACGCACGCGCAGAACTCCCCATCGCCCAAAATCGCCCAGCGCCATATTGAGAGAGGCGGACGTTGTATGACTTGAGTGATTAAATCGTGGTTAGTGCAATAAATTGAAGTGGAATACTTGATCGTGCCCTATGGATATATATTTGGGTACGTAATGTGTATAAAAATGTGTATCATTTGTGTGTTTTCTTTACTACAGTGGCATGGGAAGTAAAATTGTAACCTAGACATAGGCCGTTCTAGTTATCAGTAGATTACCTAGGTATCGTCAATCCGCTGTTTGCTCACAGTTTTAATCATATTATTACACACGTGCGGGGAGTAGCCATAGGTTTCTTGAATCTAGTTACATTAATAAGATTATACGATCGCTTCACAAGGTTCCCCGCTCGTATATAAACGGATTTCGAAATGTTTATGTCGGCAGTTGACAGAAGCGTATATGTATATGAGCGATCATAAGTCACCACACCCAGTGACCGGATTGTCGGTTTTAGTATTAGCTTCTAGTTCGGATGATTGTACGCGCGTCTTCGTGTCGGTATGTGATATTGTGAGCGATTGTGATTACGGCCGGGGGATTGTGAGGCCCGTGATTTAGTGAGTGTAATAAATATATCATTTTAGGAGTGCTGTGCCTCGGTTGAAAGGCCTGCCGAAAGGACAGGGCTCCGCGCGCGAGGACGGTCCGCGGCCCTCCGCTCTGAGGAACCATGGACTGCTGTATTTCGGAAGAAGCCAAAGAACAGAAAAGAATCAACCAGGAGATAGAGCGGCAACTCCGAAAGGACAAACGCGATGCCAGAAGAGAACTCAAACTGCTGCTGCTGGGTAAGTTTTACTTAACCTAAAAAACACTTTTATATTGAACAAATACACAATCAAGTAATAATTTATTTAAAAATTATCATTATTCATTTTAAGTCTGCTTTTAAATACTAAATTATGCATTAATTCTAAAAATAGACAAAAATTTATTTCATATTTTGAGTGATTGTGAACATTTAAATAATACTGTTTATAAATGAGACTAATATGACTTCAAGTCTTAAGTTGCTATATGTCTAAATGGAAGTTATGATTCATAATTCTATGTTATAACTTATTAACCTATGTGCTTACATTAAATATTATCTATCAGTTCACATACTTATATTGTATAGTTGTGTTCTTATAACACATCTCTCAAATTTGGTCTAGAATATTCACTTATAATCTGTTTTGATGTCCTAGTATTGTATATCATTTTTCTCCTTGGATAGTTTAATTTTTATATTGAATGGTGTTATTGTTTTTTGGGTAAAAAAGTCAAATTACTTAATAAAAAAATGTGATACAAAAATACACAATTATATCAAATTATTAATATTTAGCATAATATGTCTATTGCATGAATATTAACAAAAGTTTTTGTTATTATTATGAAGTGATTCCTGTAATTTATTAATCTTGATGGTTCTTTTGAAATGATATATTTTGTAATCAACAAGTATAAACATAAATCTAATTAGAAGCACTAATTATGACATGTATGGAAGAACAGCATATAATGTGCCAACCCTCTGTACGGACAAGGGCAAGTTGATGATGTGGCTAATCTAACTAGAATACTCCAATTAGAGTAAAAGTCTTTTCAAATATCATTGCAGCTCAAAATCATAGACATTCTGCACCTTCCTTCCCTCACATCTCTTTGCCCCACTACACCTAAAATGATGTCCGACGCAGACTATGTTCAGAGTCACCATTACATATAAAAATCTCTATACCACTGATGGCTGTTTTATATCTTAATGCATATAACTGATAAAAAAAAACTAATTGTAATTCTAATCACATGAACATTTTCCATCATGATAAAAATAACATATTATATGCAGTTACAGAAATAGATCGCTAAGGAGGCAATAAACTTTATTTCTTTGTCTGTAGTCATGTTAGTGTCTATTTAAAGTGCCTGTTCCAATGTAATTATTTACTGTGTTATTTTTAGACTACCATGTGTTTAGATCTAGATACTAAAGGTAGAGTCAAAGATGGAATACTATTTTAATACAAGATATATCATTTTTTAAAAGTTAGTCTTGAAAGTCTTACTTATATTATACTAGCTTTTGTCCGCAACTATGTTCTATAACTGTGTCATATTTCATCAAAATCCATCCAGTCATTCCGGATATACCTTCTACGAAACATCCATCCATCTCATATGCATTTTTTAATATTAAACTTTATGAATTTTACAGAATTCTTGTTTTTGTTAACACTTTTGATGTAGTAATAGGCTACTTTTCGTTTTTTTTCACTATTAGAGAAATAAGCTTCTTCCAATAACATAATTTTTTGCACTTCTGTGAAGTTAGGCTGAATACAATTTGACTGTACTGTTGCAATTCCAATGAAGTCATTTTCCTCTTGAACAATGAATTTTATGCAATAGTTTTGTTAAGTTTCCTTGATTTAAGTAAACATTTAAATTTTATATGTATGTTTAAGTGTAAGACATCCTATCACAATAGAAATGTCAATTCAATGAATATTCACAATGAGATATTATAACAGTTAGTCAGAATGTACCTATAGATAGTATCAGTGTATGGAGGGACCAGAATATTCCTCTTACACTAGAGAGAGTGAAATAAAACATATTTATATTATAGAAAGTGAAGCAAGAGAGGTGAATCAGGATTGTTACAAATGGAGGTCTGTTGTGTTTGCCTACACCTGTGTTATGGGTGTTGGTTATGTGTAAGGTTCTCACTTAGACATTTAAACTTGAAATTGGATGAAGTGATGATGTTTCTTTAAAGCTTTGTAATCAAAATATTACTTTTTAAATTATGTATTATATTATAGTATTTAAATACATTTTTAATATGAAAGAATGTTGATCATTAATCTTATAAATATTATAAATGCAAAAGTTTTGATGAATGGACAAATGGGTGGATGGACTTGGATTGTATCTTCTAAATGGCTGAAACCTCTATGTAATTTTGTATAAATGTAAAACATAATGTGGTAGAACATAGAGGCTACTTCGTTTTTTTTTTTATTTCATAAGCAAAAATAAATGCAATAAGATTCCTTTTTATCATACTATTCTGTTCTAAATACTCTTATGCACTTTTGAGGAGTTAATATTATTGAAAAATAAGAATGATATTTCTTATAAACTGAAATAATTGAATAATAGTTAAGATCAAAACAAGACAGTTGGAAACTGGTTAAATGACAGTTATTTCCAATAATATTATATGTTCCTTAACTTTATTTGATGATTTGTAAGTTTTTAAAAATATATTCCTCTATATAAGTACATATACGCGTATCGTCATTGTCAAGGTTTATTTACTAGCAATGAGTTAGTTTGATGCCAATCCTATTAGTGGTAGTCGAGTCATAAGCCAACTAACGGCTTCCCCCAGCCTAGGTCACAGTTAAGGGCAATTAGGTTCTCTACTGAGTTTACATTCTTTTAAAAAGTGTTTTAGGTTTATGTTTATTTAATTTCATTGAATACATTTGGATAACCATGACCAAAAGTATAGGAAAACCGAAGAAAGTATGGATGGCTTGTGTGAAAGAGGATGTGCTTAAGATGGGAGTGCATTCTGATATGATGGGTGATAGAAATGTATGGAAGAGCAGCATGTGCTGTGGCCACCCTCCGTAGGGACAAGGGCAAGTTGATGATGTATCTGGAAGAATCATTTTCTCAAATCTTTGACAAATTTTTAAATTACGCTGCACAGTTTTAGTCTAAGTTGATTTTTTTTTTATTTTGTTATATTTAACACTTATGGTGTATATTGCAGCAACATGAAGCAAAATGTATTGCTAAATAATTATTCAAGACTATGTAGCCATGTGTTCTTCCAGACTATTGTCTACATCCATGTCAAATTTTATCAAGATCTGTTAAGCAGTTTAGGCTACAAATTCTAACAAACATCCATCCATCCATCTAAACTTTCGCATTTATACTATTAGTAAGAAGTAAGATAGTGATGGGCTCTAGATTAAGTTATTTAGTTACAATTAAAATTACTAAGCCTCACAGTAACAGTATAGCTATTTTTTTTTAACTTTGCAAAAAAAATACAAATTTCAGCTATTTGAAAGAAATATTGTTAAGAGTACACTATCAGTTTAGTTTTGAAACTAGATTTTAATTTAAGTTGGTAAGATTTAAACTTATTTGGTGATATTTGACAGGCACTGGCGAGTCGGGCAAGTCAACATTCATCAAGCAGATGAGAATTATCCACGGCTCCGGCTATAGCGACGACGATAAGCGCGGTTTCATCAAGCTCGTCTATCAGAACATCTTCATGGCGATGCAGAGCATGATACGCGCTATGGACCTACTCAAAATACAATACGGAAATCCGTCCAATGAAGTAAGTTATGTACCATTCTAACTAGTTAGAGATTCAAGCTTAGGAGCACACCACAGTTAATTTCAGAAACAGGACCTCCACACAGCTTTAATGACCGCTTTTACTCTACTCTACCGAGTCAAACTACTAGGGTTTCAGGAGAAGACTGACAGGTGTAAGCTTACGAAGCCGCCATGTTGTTCGTCGTTTACTCAGTTGTACAGGTACCTAAATATCGGCTCGACTTTTACACATAGATCGACCTATTTAATTTGCCTAGTAGTTGACACTCTCTCTACACTTACATAAGTAGATGGTACACCAAAACACAGGACTAGTGTTCAAGCTAGCTAAGGAGTCGGTCGCTGCCGGCTGCGAACCTGAGGCGGGCGGCGCTCGGCATGCACTAGCTACACTACAGCGCGGCGCAGCGCCCGGCCGCCTACACTTGTTCATTTGCCAGTCAACAGATAGGAAACCAGTACACCACAAGGATCGTATATTTTCTCGAGATCAAAAGTACTCTACGAATCATAAAATAATGTCTCATCTATATGTCTGCTGCTTTATTTAGCTTACATAAATATACATAAGATGAAGTCGTTTTGAAGAAAACAAAACCCCGACTGGAGCGCCATTTCTTGGGTGTATTATAAAACAACGATTTATGTTTTTTTTTCACCAATTTAGAATTTTATGACCGTTGTCCACTATAACACGCGTTTTCTCTCAGGCGAATGGAATGAAACGTCCCTCGTCAAAGTCGGTGGAGTTTTAGACTGCACCGACTGTAGGCGGACACGAAGGACTTTTAATTCATGCAAGCCCACATACTTAAATAAAAACATACAGGCAGCCGTTAAATCATAGATGTGGTTTTCCTTCAACCCTCAGTACATCTAAGCATTTACATGCAACGATCTACACAAATACAATAAAACTATAAAAGCACGCAAAATGAATCCTACGACTTGAAAGAAATTCTAAATAATGTATGCGATGAATGGAGGACCCCAACATGAGGTAATGCTCGGTAGAGGCGCCGCCGCCGGCCTCCAGCCCTACCGACAACTCCCAGTCTGTGTCGCCGTGTCACTGTGTCGCTGTGTCGCTGTGTCACTCACCCTGCAGCTGCCGGTTCAGCAGCGCCGTGATGCCGGGCCCGTCGCCCGCCTTCTTCACCACCAGCATGGGCTTGTCCTCGCCCTCCTCGTAGCAGTTGGGCAGGTGGCCGTTGCTGGCCGCCATCGTCTCGCTCACCTGCAACGTCGCACGACACCTCGTCATCCTCACTCGCGCTCACCACACGAAACGTTCTAGCCGCTCCCGCCATTTTATCACAGCATTCGTTAAAGAATAAGGTGACAAACGAGCCAACTTATCACTTTATCATAACCTATTTCACGAACCGCAAACAGGAGGCTTATGGAAAAAACCTTTCCATATCTTATTCATCTTCAGTTACGTCAAAAGATTCCAATCTCATTCATATAAAAAAGTGTTCGGTAAGCGGCCGGCAGCTCGGCGCTGTGTGTGTGTGTGACCTGCATGAGCTTGTGCACCACGTCGCGGCCGAGGATGTGGTCGAACACGGCCTGCAGGAAGCCGTCCGACATGATGGAGAGCTTCAGCTTGTCGCGGTGCCACACCAGCACGCGCGACTCCTCCATCGCCATTATAGACACCTGCAATGACACACATCCACAATCTTTATAACAATGTACACGCGATGAACACTTCTACCGTCACATTTCCCGAAATAACTTCATAATAAAGAACAAAATTAGAAATGCCAAGTCATATTTTAGCACAATTTACATATTATAACAAATTACCTGAAAATATTCATCAGTGGAGACGCCAAACCACTCGGGCGAGTCGAGGAAGTGGTGCGGGAAGACGATGTGCAGCGCGCGCTGACTCTGCGACACCACCAGCCTGCGGACAGCCCACACAACGCATAACGCTTTCATATGTCTTATGCATGTGGATGAAACTTGATTACATCTAAATGATAACTATTGCTTTTATACAATGCTCGATGTCGTGAAATGCCGTTTGTTTTTAGTGACGCTGAACTCTAATTAGCGATGGTACATCAGCACGAATTATATGTGTTGCAAAAAGCATAGTATTATATGACATTTCATATCGCTTTCATCACATTCAATTTTCATTCAATTCACATATTTGGTAGCGAACAGCACAAACAGCCTTGCGGTTCGGCGATGTGAAAGCAATGCTGATTGCCCATCGCCCACTGGTGCTCCGCGACCTGCGCCCGCCGCCGCCGCCTCTGGGAGCGAAACCGGCATAGGCATAGGTCACCGGCGTCATCTATCCTTGACACACATTTCGTTTACTGATCTTATATTTATTTACGCAAATAACCAAACTACACATTCGGCGATATATTTTCGGCCTTAAATGTCAGTATATAAATAGACCCTCTTGACCTTTGTATATACGTTACGTAGTAATACTTGATCGTTGACACCAAAATCCTATTGGCGGAGTCGAGTCCCTCGACGTCGGCAAAAGGTCACGTTTCTCGGAGGACGACGGGCGTTTAGGTCACCCCTTGGAAATCCTGACCTTCATGAATTCAATTTTTAATAAAACATTTTGTTTGTGTGAAGGCGCCGGTCGTGTTCAGGCGACATAATATTATCCGGTTATGTTACAATAGTATTTGTATCAGTCAGAGTAAATCTGCATTTATACGACAATGCGGACATTGAGACTATCGTCGCTGTATCCAGCAGCTGTTTTGTTTCATTTGCTATATATTATTTTGCGATCTCAGTTTTTCTGCAGACAGGTCGCGAGTGCACAAAATAACGGTATGTAATGTGAAGTATGTTTGCTACAAATGTTATTAAAATAAATGTTTAATAACACGAAATGCATTATGATGCAGTAGTTTTGAAGAATTAAAGTGAAAGATATGTGCATTGAATTGTAATACAATTTATGAGTGTGTAGGCTACAAGCAAGCCCCGCGCCCCTCGCCCCCGCCACCTCACCTACAATCAATATAATAGCTCGCAATGAGATTCATTCACAAAGCGAGGTCAGCTCGCTCTCACCGGTTGTCCCCGCCACCTACCACTGCCACTGCACAGTCCTTTAGCACACAATCAGCGTTTACTCGATATTAGCCGACATTTTATAACATTTAATTTTTGTACCTTCTTCGGTTTTATACGTCTCCCACTCATGTACACATTTTTTAAGCATCAATTTGAAAAACGCCTAGGAAGTCGACTAGTATTGTACCTATAAATAACCGAATTGAAAATAATAAAGATATTATCCGACATCGAGATAGCTAAATGTGTCAATGTAATTATAATTGATTATGGATTATGGATTTGGGCGAGGAACAAGAGTATTGGTCGAGCGTTGGTCGAGGTGACTAGTGCCGACTGCGACCTAGTTGCATATTGACTAAGTGTGTACGCGCATTTAATTGGAAGTAACATACTACAAATTTCATAATTAAACCCGTGTATCGTAATGCTACAATATTTTAGCAACGAACGGACGAATGCAATAATATATAGCAAAGAATATTAAAATGTCGGCAACGAAAGTTTTTATGTAATTAGGTTTGTAAGCCCTTGTAGACTAAATTTAATCCATGAGACGGATACTTTATGACTTAATTTTGATATAATATAGCACACACAGGGGACGCCTCGTGTTGATTTAATAAAATCGGTGTCGTGTTCCAAAGGGGCGAGGGCGGTCAGGCCGGGGCCGACAGCCGGCAGAGTCAGCCGGCCGGCGGAGGCGCGGGCTATTTGCGGCTGAGGGCTGCACTTCTCGGAATCTCCGCAAGTAAACGGCAGACGCTCTGGACACGTATATAAATGTATCATTCAATGAACATCTCTTTGGCATGATTTTTTGCGCGATAATGTTTTTAAGATAAAGTATAAAATGGAAACACCGCTCATCCCAGCTCAATGTCACAAGAAGAATAGTGGTTCGGTACTGACTTGCCGGATAGCACGAGCGAGAGGCTGTCCACCTTGGTGACCTTCTCGTGCGCGTACAGCTCGTGACACTTGAGGTGGCGCACGCTGCGCATGCACTGCAGCACGCGCCGGAATTGCCGCCGCGAAACGCGCAGCGGCGCGAACAGCGCCATATACACCTGCCGACACAAAACATCGCCTACTCTCGTCACTCTACATACTACATATTAAAAATTGCCGATTTGTTTCATATGTATTACAAGACTGGCAAGTGACGTGTAAGTCGGCAGCTCGGCCGAGCACTCCGTCCTCGTGTTGCCATCTCGATTCGATTTGGCAAGAAGCCAGCCGAAGAATATGAAAGCTTCAATCAATGTTCATGTCCATCATATGTCAATATACGACCACAGTCTTTAGATCCGCCCTTTTATTAGCATTTGCTGAATATTGTATAAATTATCAATTTTCATACTATAAATCTGTTCACAACATTTATTTTCCTTTTCAAAACTGAAGTATTCAGAAGAAGGCGGTTGTCAATTTACCTTACGTCTATTATCGTAACAACATACTTATTTGTATTGGAAGTAAAAGTTAGTATAATTTCCTCAATTTTGGGGACGAGGGAAAGAGAAAGAACTTAGTGTAGGCTTCTAGTCCCCTTAGTGAAGTCGTATAGTGAGCTGATGGAGAAGATGATAATAGTTTTCAATAATTTTACCAACAATTTGCAGATGCAGTTAAACAAATTATACGCGCGACCGTTTTCACTATGGCGAAGACTGAGCGAGGCGAACCCCTCATCGATGGCTAAAAAAAAAACGGTTCCACTACAAAAAGTGTTTTCAATAGATATTCCGAACGAAACAAAGAGATGACTTCGCTTCAAAAGCCAAAACAATGGTGGACGGGAGGGAGCACCGTACCGGCCGACAACAATAACGTGGACCGGTCGGCCACATACAGGACGAACGGGACCTGATGCAAAAATATTATACAAATAGAAATTTATTGTTTTATCACATCGTAAATGTATAATAGTCCTAGTTAAATAAACTTATTAAAAACATCACTGTTGAATTAGAAAGGTGACAAAAACACGGAGAAATGTGATCGGCACAAGAGGGCGTGGGCGGGGCGTGTTCAAGACAGGTGGCAGGTAAGGACGCAAGGGCCGCAAATATTATTTATCCGCGGTACAAACTCCCAAAAACAGATTGCGTTGAATTGCAAAATTGAATTATCGACCATACATTACTTTGCCGTTGTATAATACAATCGTGTATGAAATAGTGTCTCTCCTACATGGGAATTTTAATTATTACAATCTAAAGTTTTATACGCAAAAAAACATATTCATTTGAGAAAGGAACATGTATCCTGGGAGGCTGAGCTCATAGCACCGCAATGGCAGCGCAATGTCTGCTAGCTGTTGCCTACACGTTTCATGGCAACATGTCTTTCAAACTATATCTATATCTATACTAATATTATTAAGAGGAAAGATTTGTATTTTTGTATGTATTGAAATAACTTAAAAACTAATGGGCCGATTTTAAAAATTCTTTCACCGTTAGAAA
>JAOCNA010000003.1:115394-130180 GCA_026546675.1 Papilio helenus
ATCCTACAGCGGGATATCTCTCTCCGGTGGACACCCAATGAACCTCACTCTGATGCGCCCTTTTTTGAAACATCCTATATTACTGATCGACCCATTGCATAATCTTCGGCGCTTGATGACATGCTACCCTTGGAGCCACGCAGTCCACACGGTGTTCTGTTCACGAGGGCTCTTTTTGCCCTACCTCTTTCTCTTCCCCATGCTATAAATTAAAGTGTGGGGTATGTGAGAAAGATCCATCTCTAAAATATTGGAAGCAAGTGCCTTTTGCTTCCAGCAATTCGTCCTCGTCCTTTATCACCACCAGCCATGAACACCATGGAACAAGAAAAGGTAGAGACTGAGTGGGTGGAAGACCGCACCACAGAAGAAGAAAATGCACCGACGAAGGGGCTGCCGGTGATGCGATCTGATCTCGACAATCTCAGCATCTGGGAGAGTTTGCGACGCTACAAAGTCGTGACCATGATCGCGATGGCTGCTGCGTTCAGCGCGTCGCTGGATGGATACCGTACGACAACAACCACAGAGGCCGAATGGAACTGTTGCTAATTGCTGCAGAAATCAACTTGAACGGCGGCGTCGTATCGAATAAGGGCTTCATCCGGCAAATGGCAAATCCGGGAACGTCCGTTATTGATGGCAAATACGTTTCCGCCTGGGGTGGGATCCAGTCTGCCGGACAGACAGCTGCCCAAATTGTACTCCCCCTGGACTGAACTCGAATTTCGACAGCGCTGACAGCGTGATACTGTACAGCTTCTGCAGTATGCCACTGACGGATACGGACGCAAGATTGCCTTGTACATCATCCTCCTCGCCTTCATCATTGTAAGCCGCCCATCCCATCCTCGATCCTAACTAATGATCGTCGCTGCAGAGCATCTTCGTCGAGTCCTTCGCAGCACACTGGTATCATTGGCTGGTGGCGAAACTGTTCTCCGGGATGGGTGTTGGCATGCTCCAGTCGACGTTACCCTTGTATATTTCGGAGATTGCTCCTACCCAGCTGCGCGGTTTTCTCATCAACGCATACAGTTTGTACGCCACCCTATCCTTCTCTCCAGTATCTCTCGACACTGACATGATGTGCTTACAGTTGGTTCACCATTGGCCAATTATTCGCCTCTGTCGCTCTAAATCGCTTGAATGTCTCTGACCCATATGATTTCCGGACACCAATTTATACCCAGGTTAGCCGCCCTACTACAACCAAGGCGACTAGACTAATATGCTGCAGTGGGCAGCAGTCGGTGTTTCATTAATCATCTTCGTGATCCTCCCAGAGTCCCCATGGTGGCTCGTTGGAAAGGACCGGCATGAGAAGGCGATGAAAGCATTACGTCTGTGCAATGGCAGAGTCGAAGGCTATGATATCCAAGAGCAGATTGTCTGTCCAGTCCACCTTTTCTATCTATTCCTCTAGCAATTTTGTGCTGACCGAGGCAGGCAATCATGACCGCAACCATTACAGAAGAGCGTCAACAGGCCCAGCGCGATAAACAGCAAGGAATGTGGGCAGTTTTTCGAGGCAGAAATCTCCTCCGGTTTATAATCGCGGCCTGGCCCAAGATAACGCAGCAATTTGTTGGACTGTCGGTGTTCAACACCTACGCTACCTATTTCTGTATGACAATCCGAGCTCGGTCCCCAATTGACAGTGCAATCACTAATACAGAATATTTCTGTAGTTCAGTATGCTGGAAGCGAGGATCCATTCCTCGTAACGCTCATTTTATCCTGCGTACAGATCATTTCGATGATCATCACCTGCACGCTTACAGATAAACTGGGCCGTCGACCACTGACCGTCTATCCCTATGCCGTAACTGTTCTCTCAGTCTTGGCTCTCGGTATAGTTGGGTGCTTCGACTACACAACGCCATCATTGAGTTCTGTTCTCGTACGATCCTGATCCTACCCACACCGTGTATTTCCTTGATATAGTTACTAAATGCAATACCTAGATATTCTTCGCCTGTCTCGCAACCTTCTCCACAACAGGAGCCTCTGCGATTGGATACGCCTACGCCGCTGAGATCCCATCACAGCGTCTACGCGCCCAGACAGCAGGATGGTCACTCGCGTTATCAAACCTGGTGGCTCTTATGTTCAGCTTCTGTACTCCGTTGATGATCAACGAGGGTGCAACCAAGTGGGGTGTTAAAACGGGGTTCTTGTATGTTCAATTTGAATTGCCATACTGTACTGGGATCCGTCATTAGATTACTGATTTGGCTTTTTCTTTCCAACCCTAGTTTTGCAGTGACTGGTGTGATATCAGTTATTGTTGCTTGGTTTATTCTTCCTGAGGTGATGAGGCAGACACCTGCTGAGATTGATGAGCTGTAAGTGTTGACCCTATTCTGCATTATTTGGATTGGACTAATAAGCGTAGATTTGAGAAGAAGGTCAACCTGCAAAAGTTCAATAAACATGTTATGGATGTGCAGATTAATGCTATCAGGCAGGCCGAGGGCAATGAAACCTAAGACATGCAAAGGGATTGGGACATTATGTTGATTCGTGTCAAAGGAGTATTAATGAGTTTGAGAACAGGACAAGCAGCTCCTCTCCATTGGCATTTGGTCTCTGGCGTCATACATTAGCCACGCCTGTTATGCTAATTATGGCGGACTGAATCAACATTAGCACCAATATTCATATTTTAGCCAAGCGAGTTTGAAATTACCAAGTGCCACTCACTCATGAATTTATTTGCACATATCTAATCATATATCATAATACTGGGGAGAATTCGGAACGCTTTCATTGCTGGCATTCGTCTCCGTCCGAGCGTCGCTATGATTGCGGGTTATGTTAATGAATCCTTTATGATTTCTCCCATTGTTTTGTTGATGGACCCATAATAGCGCAGCAGTGTGTCATCGTCGCAGTCGCAGAGGCAAGTCTGCTTGACACCGCGCTGCGGCCGCCTTGTGTAACACAATCTTAACAATTAATTTCTAGACACGGGATTGATATTAAGCAAATGATAGCGATTATATTTTACCGTCATATCGCACTAAACTGTAACATTGCTTAGTAGCTGCTGAGGTGTAAAATAAGAGTTTTACAGATTATTGTAGATGTGTGTATATCGGTTAGTTGATCTAACAAGTAAGACATAGAAGGAGAATAAAAGTGATAAGAAGAAAAATGACAAATGGTCGGTAAGAAAAACGATATCTTTGTGAGGTCTGACCCTACATAGAGCGGGCCACACATAGGTAGAGTAGCAGATGATGAGATAGCTAAGAAAAAAGCATTTAGGCTTAAAATGATACTATCAATTTATCAGATCGTAAATCTCCACGAGCTCTCGGCGGCGGCAATCGCCACGTACGATCCATAGACAACGCGAATGTTTCACAACAATCCGTCATAGAGGCCGAGCACCGAATTATCCTGCAGTCGCATCGCGCCATAGACAATCCAAACAAAGGCCTATTGCGTCGTAAAGTCTCGCAGCTCGCGCGAAGAATGAACAGTTCAATCGTCCCTAACTGGAAGAGCGAAATAATAAAATGTGCGAAAGCGACCGCCGACCGCGGCGAATACAATGTGCCGTTTAGCGTTTGTCAATTTGAAAGTAAAATTTTCGATGCTACCGTGTCGCAAGGCAACATAGTAAGTGTTGCAGCGGAGAGGAGCACAATGCGCCATACGTCACTCGGCGGCGGGACACATCGCTTAGCGCGCGTGATTTGTGGCGGTCATAACCCGGGCCGTTAGCGCGGACCCGGCGCGGGACCTCCGGCAGGCACGCACATCTCATATCTTGCCCATTGTCGAGACACGAGCTCGTAACCGGCACAAGGATCATTGTACTACTTTATTAAATATTGCTTTACAACTATGTATTTATTTCAAATGAATACTTGTAGCTTCAGAGGTAAGATGTTTAAGAGAAACGTTTACTGAAACACTTTAGTTTAGTTAGTATTGTACTCTTCTTGATGAAATATGAAGTATTAAAGAGAACTCGATGACATAAATGTAACAAATACAAATGCCCTCTGATTGTGTGCACACGTCATTATACCTGCTGACTTGAAACCGTGTCGCTACACAAATACATTCGATTAAATCTCATGTTTCTTCAGAACAATCTCGAAAAGTTTTTACCGAAACATAAGTTACTGTAGCACGCGGCCTCCCCCACCTGTAACCACACCCTCTGAAGATTTTATATGATCCAAACAAAGATAGAGCTGCCTCCCAACGTCGGCCCCCCCTATCGATCGCTGCAGCCTCCCACCTCCCGGGGAGGGTATAGAGAACAGAAGGCTTCGCGGGTGATCGCGCGATACGAGCATTACACCCGCGGCAGAGCCCTACGTGCGCCACTTGCCACCCGCCCGCGCAATGCCCGCGCAATGCCCGCCACACGCTGCCTGACCAATTTACTTACACCGTTTTCTTCATTTATATTTCCATTTACGACAAGCTACATGTCTAAAGAGTTGGTATTCACTTTCAATACCTATAACTAATTAAATGATGCATCATAATCGAATTAGATATCACACCGAATACTTGCATTACTTTGTACTAAGTTACACAGTCCCTGCTTTGTATGTGAAAGCATTCTTTATTTGAAAAAGGAATGTAATAACAAATACTTTTTTAACCGTTTTTTTTTTCAATTTCCAAACGGCGACAATTTACAAATGGTCTCACATAATCTTCCACTTCATAATTGTTTTTTTTTTCACCTGTGTGGCGTCATTAAAAATAGATTATCGCGCCCCAGTGCTTGTCTACTGGCAGACGTTGTGTGACAGGAACTTGTCAGTATTGTTAGAGGTTACCGCGCGGGAAGTTTCCACTGTGAAGCTGAAGCTCACCGGAACCTCGCCCAGAACTTAGCAATAAAGATTAGCTTTTTGAAAATACTAATAAATAATTTGATTGTATTATAAAGAATGTCATAGATGTATCAAGACCAACTCGGGTACAGCTAAGACAATAACGCTAAACTAATTTTATAAAAATAATGTACTATTTTTTTGGATATTCTTCAAAACAATTGTAAACAAGTCTTAATATTAATAGGCTGGTATAAAGTTGTTTTAAAACAGGGAAACAAAGCGGGAATTAATTCCGCGAAAGTCCGTAAGTAGATTTAGCTCGCAGATGGAGTAATCAAGTCGAAAGCCGGATAAAGCGCCGCCCGCAGCCCCCGCGGAGTCCCCCCGGAGCCTCCGCCCGCAGAGCCTCCGCCCGGGAAAAATGCAAATAGAGCACAGCCGGGAAACAAGACAACAGTCGCGACAATGCCTCACATACCCATTACGTGTAGCTGAACAATCGCCATCATCTCGTCTATATCTATATATCCTATATTTATACTAATATTATAAAGAGGAAAGATTTGTATTTTTGTACTTTTGTATGTATTTGATTCACGCAAAATCTACTGGGCCGATTTTAAAAATTCTTTCACCATTAGAAAGCTAATTTATCCGTGAGTAACATAGGCTATATATTTTGTATTATTTTTTAATTTCACGCGGTCGGAGTTGCGAGCAACAGTTAGTATAAAACAAAATTAGCATTAAGTATACCTTCTTCAATATACTCGTATTACTAATTATTGATAGTTTACTCGTTACATAGTGCTTAGGATATTTAAAAAACTTACCAAAAATCAAAAGCCTAGTCAAAAGTCAACCTACTGCTCTGACGAATGCCGAGCGCCGACAGATAAATATCTCGTAGATTAACACGAAGTGAGATTAAAAAAAATGTTAATGAAAAGGGCGACCATAGACTATGATGACAAGAAATAAGTGACCTTTCCTAGTATTGGCTTATTTAGGTACTGGCTTTTGTCCGCGTCTCCGTCCGCGCCGTATTAAAAAAAAACAAAATTGAGAAACCCTATATATTCTTCCAGACTATCCTCTACATCTATACAAAATTGCATTGAAATCCGATCAGCCGTTTAGATTCCAAACTCTAACAAAAATCCATCCATTCGTCTAAATTTTCGCATTTATAATATTAGTATGATAGTTTTAAATTAGTATTTTCATAATGAATTTTTGAACAACCAGAAGCTTAGCTTTAGTTGTTCAGTAGTTAGTTTCTAATTAGTAATTAGCCACATTTGTAATACGAATAGGAAATAATTAGCAGCAAAACGTTTTAGTTGCACTCAACATGTAAATTATCTGCGATTTGCCTAAACAGAAATCCACGTTGTTTTAATGAAACAAATCGGTATTGTTGTTACTCGACACAATTAATTAGAACTAGATTTTAACAAATTAAAGTAGTAAAATTGATATTTTTTTACTAAAATTATACTTTTACATTGTTATGTATCAACGTAGAAAAAAAAAGAAACAAAAAAAAAACTGCGCGTGCACAAAAAAAAATAGAGAAATAGCTGTTGAATCTTTTCTTAATGCTCGGACATTTTATCTATTGCCGAGTGGAGATATTAAAAGAAAACATTTTTTATCATATGGTGGCAATCGAGTAAGTGGCCACCTGAATCCGCCGAAACAGCGGAGCGACCGCTGCTCATACACAATTACAAATGTTTTGCCTAACAAAAACCAATCCATTTTTTAATATGAAGTATTTGTCGGATGTAAACGATTTATACATACTTTGGTTAACCGTTAGTAATCAATAATTAGAGATAATAACGAAATAGGTTGCCTACAAGTACAATATGTCTAGTACAAACAAATAAATCAGCAAGCAGCTACAAAACAGGGCACGACGCCCGAGCGCAGACGCGCGCCGTCGGCCGTGTGCTGCGCAAGCGCTCCGTTTGTTTGCACCAATCAAAATTGTTATAATATTTTTTTAAGCAGTAACAGGACGATTCTTACAATTTAGAAAAGAAACGAAGGCAGACATACTTATTGTGTGGGAGCGACGTCAGAGAGAAAATATTTGCAAGCCAAATGTAGAAATAAAGAAGTATGAATCAAAATTAGTCTTTGTTATTTTAATGTAATGTCATGAAAGACAGGCAGAGTGTCAGTGTGGTGTGGGCAGTGTGAGCGGCTGGGCTGCGCTGGGCTGCGCTGCGCCGTGCACCTCATCACGTCCGCGCCGTTAATGACACCTCACGAAAATGGCCGTTTTGTGTGACAGCTGAATATTACTATGAATACACGTAATCTGCCACCACCAGGCGATGGCGGGGGCGGGGGCGGGGGCAAGGGAGGGTGCGGGGTAGGGTCGCGCGGGGCGGGGCGGGGGCCGGCTAGCGTTACAGCCGCCTGGGTGTGGTTTGCCGTTCAATAACTTAATACTCTGGAAAAGCTTTCATGCTGAAATCTCGCCCCGGTATAGCGCGACCGAACACGTTTGATCCAAATATTGTTTTCACATTTTTCTTTTCTATTGATAATTTACAGCTGACAAATTTAGAGATAAGTTAATACTAAGACTCCAAAGTTGTAAAGAGTAACATCAACTGCATTTGACAATATCATAGTTTTGACAAAAGCCTCATTACGTGAATTTCACGGGTAATGTAAGATTAGGACGTTATTAATAATATCCCTAAACTCCGGTTAGAGCTGCTATTATCGTAAAGCATGAGTACCAGGGCCGACAGAACACCACCAGCTTCAGCAGCCAGCGAACGAGCGATGTTGTGGAGGCGAGCCGGTGACGAGCGGGTACCGTCGGCAGCGCGTTGTGTGCTGGTAATTAGGCGTGCCGGGTCGCACACGCGCAAATAAAAGCATGTAATCCACCCGGATGAATATATGGCGGCTATTAATTGCAGGTTTGCAGGCGAGGCGAGGGTAATCTCAACTCGAATACCAGGAGAACAACGCTATAATCCTAGAGGTGTGAAGATTTCTCTTTCAATTGATAAATTATCAATTTCATGATTTGATAATTCCGAAAAGTATTTTACACAATTATGTTCTATCTAATTTTGTTTAGATAGTAGTTACTATGTATTAGCTTCTCATAGTCAGAATAAACTGATATACCACGAAAAGGCCCGTCGGGACATACGTTCTACATCCGTTGAGATAGCGCACCCTGCCGCATGTCTGAGCGTGAGGGTGCGAGAGGGAGATGTACGTGCCCACCCTAGGGGTGTGAGTGAGAGGTTGATATTTCAGCGCGTCTGACTACAAGATGGCAGACGTTTGCGGCCGATAGTTTATAGTTATTGCTAGTGAGTGCGATGTGTTCCTGGCTTTATCACATTGTTAGCTCTGTTATCCTGGTCCAACGGATTAAGTGGAGGTCACAAACATGTTCACGGCTTCCTCGTAATTTTTGCACACATCGGTTTTATTAAATACAAAATTTCCCTTCCCGTACTTAAATAAAGATACAGGTAACGAATTGAAAGATTAGGGTTTCATAATTTTATGAATTTAACGGGTCTTGACACAAATAGTGCAAAATAAATGTGTAAAATTAAATGCTAGTTTGGACAAAAAATCTTTTCACAAATCGAAAACTTCTATAGCCCTATCTAAATTGATATACAAACATCCTGTCTAGCTTTTTCTAACATAAATCCGATAAAAAACATTTAAAACATGAAGCAGTACAAGTTCTTTATTAATAAACGCTAGAACAAACCGTAAACCTTAAAGAAGTTTCACTTTACTTCCTAATAATAATAAAGTTGGCGAGTTAATGCCGCTTTAATTAAAAACAATGGCGGCGCGCGGGCGAGAAATTTATTTCTCCCATCTAGCAACTTCAAAGGGCCAAGAGGTGTCGCGCACGTAAATAAATCTTTGCCCGGGATAAAAGCGGGATAGAAGGACGAGATCTATATAAATGTTGCGATTCATACATGTTCCGTTTGATCGATCGCCTTCCACGGCCTTGTTATTCAACTAGACATCTTCGGTCCTCTCATAATCGAATTTTTTACGCTCTTTGTGACAACATGAGGTTGTTTTTAGTAACTTTTTATTCTATGTTACTGAATTACAAACAACTTAATATTTTTACTTGACGTAAACCACAAAGAAAACTCAATAATTTGGATACACTTTCATACAAGGTTTTTTTTTTATGTCATAAAGTGGCAAACGAGCAAGCGTCCACCTGAATCCGCCAAACTGGCGAAGTGACCGCTGCCCATAGATATTCGTTATAGCGAATGCGTTGCCTACCCTTAAGCGACGGAGGAGACGTACATAAGAGGATGTTTCCTCTACCTATCCTCCACCGTCAAATCCACGTTCCCTTCCCATCCTTTTCTAATAAGAAAAAGGGTGGGAAGGAAAAGGGACTAAAGTTGGGCCTCCTTACTATTAGCTATTGCAAATCAAAATTCAGAAACTTTGACACAAAGTTGACTGGTAAATAAACATATGGTTAGGGTAATTTACTAGTTTATTGCATAAACATTTAATTAGTTATGCTATAAAATAAACAATGAAGGATATAAAAGTCTATAATTATAACGGTTAAACTCTTTGCTCGTAACAAACGAAGCACGTTCAAGCTACTCCTCATAAAATTACTTCTAAAGTGCAATTAATTTTGATTGTACGCAATATCGCTCCAGCGATTAGCACTCGTTCAACTAACAAGGAACGGATGCGGCTATAAAACTACAACGGTATTTAAATGGCGTAGCTTTCAATAAGTAGTTGTTTCAATGATTGCTTAGCTGATTAGGAAATTAATGATAGATATCGGTCATATATTCGTCTATCAATTAGCCTTAAGAAATGTCTCCTATTGGAATCAACATTGCACTTCAAGACTGCCGAAACTATACGAAAACAAAATGTTATCTCTCCCATTTTCTTAACAGAGAGCTATCTTATTACTTACTAGCTGTCACCCGCGATTTCGACCACGCAATATTAAGATAAAAAAGTAGCCTATAATATGCCCATCTATGTCAGCTACCCTTCAGGAAAAGTCCTGTCGAAATCGGTCCAGCTGTTTCGGAGATTATCCGGAAAAAACGCGGCTTACGGACAGACGTTATCAGCAACGCAAATACATCACCTTTCTAGATGAATGTATGTTTGTCATTTGTTTTCTCCAAAATTGTATACAGGTATCGACGTAATTTAGCTTAGATATAAAACATAGAGTATTGACTAAGTTTTTTTTTTAATTCCGAGCAATCGAAGTCGTGTCCAAAAGCTTATAACATCAACTATGTTCCTGTACCGCTTATAATAATGTTAACGGAATAATTGAATAACGTTACTGACAACGTTTTAGAACAATGGACTTTGTTTCGCTGTAAATTATTATTACTAACAAGTCCTAGTGATTTCTGTAAACATTATTAATCATTTGTTAATATTTGCTTTACTTAATCAAAACATTATCGTGACTGTATGCTATGTTTACACTCTTATTGGAGTATCCATTAATTATTAAGTATTGACGATAATATATACTAAATCCAGCTACCCAAAGTTGGTCTTCGCCTTCGATAAGAGATGCCAGCACCGCTTCTCCAACGCCATCTCCTGCCAGACCTAAAGACCATAAATAATAAAAAAAATCAATCTAGCTATACTTTCAGTAAGGTTAGTATATAGTTTTACAATTCACTCTGTGACGAAATGTTACTTATGCTAAAAGGGCCTATATTTCTTAAAAGAAGTGAACATTGTTAACAGGTAGACGCTTATTGTCGCAAATTGAAAGGAAATTACAAACTATTTGCTTATACAATTTTCAACTCAACTAAAGTTTTCACGCAACCCCATTTATAGAATGAGTCATGATGAAACTAGTGAGGTGAGGCAGACTTTCTGACGAATAGAAGTGGCTTTTGATTTTTTGTAACTAGCTGTTGCTCGCGAGTTCGTCCGTGTGAATTTAAAAAATATAAAAAATATAGCCTATGTTACTCACTGATAACGTAGCTGTTTAACCATGAAATATTTTTTTAAATCAGCCCAGTAGTTTTTGAGTTATTTCAATACATACAAAATACAAATCTTTCCTCTTTATATTATTAGTATAGAATAATTTCTGTTTCAATTAGTTTGTGAATTCCAATACTAAAATGAAAACTTTAAAAAATACATATGGATAGTAACATGGCTTATTTAAATTCGAATAACGTTTTTTTTGTTACTCGTATTTCGTAACCCGAAATTACAAAGATGTTAGGATACTTCTTTACAAGTTACACCTTGAGTCATAGTGTATGAAAATTAGTCTAATGAATCAACCGATGGCGTTTTCTCATACTATTACAATATTCTTAACAAACCAAACGAGAACTTTAGGCGAGTGTGAATCAATGTGACACGGATATCAGTTCAAAGAACAACGGTCTCTCAGCTCATTATCTATTCTTTTGAACTCGTTTCTCTTTTGTGAAAAATAGCTGGCGCACTGCTAAACATATGTCATGCATAGAAGTCTAGTGAATATTTTAACAAAGGAAAATTTATAAAATGTTTAAATTTATTTCTTTACCATGACTGACGTAATATATTTGTAATTTCTATAACTAATCTTACTAATATTATAATTGCGAAAGTTTAGATGAATGTATGGATGGATGGAGGATGGATGGATGGATGTTTGTTAGAGTTTGTACCCTAAACGGCTGAACAGATCTCGGTGAAATTTGGCATAGACGTAGAGTATTGTCTGGTAGAAAACATAGGCTACTCACTTTTGTTTTTATTTAAATTCCACGCAGACGGAGTCGCGGGCGAAAGCTAGTAACTTATAAACAGAGTGTTTTTAACAAGCTTCTTAACGAGAGTCGATTTTCAAAATGTTCCTTTGTATTGCAACACTGAGAAAATATATGAATTCAAAAGGCCTTCGAAAACCTTTTGCTAGCTGCATGTTACTGTTAGTTGCCAAAAAAAAAATCGATTTAAATTCAATTTATCCTTGAAGGCATAATCTGGCGTCGACATTTATTTGACAATTTATTACAAAGCGTAAACTTTCCTCCCCTTTAGCTGCCTTCATTCGGCAAAAATAATTAATATGATTTATGATGGAATTAATTACCCTTGAAGCCATTTCGCGGAATATTAGCGGAAGGGGTAAACGATTGCTGTGATGAATCACGACGTTTATTGAGCCGTTTGGAAATTTGTTTATAAATAGATAATTAACTGATACCACAGATTAAAATAACATAATGAAATTAAAATGGAAGACCTCAATTTAACCACAAGTTTCCATTGCACTAATACTCTTACAAAATGATGTAATTCTACTTTTTCTTGTAATGGGTTGTTAGTTTGATGCCAGCAACAATGCAAAATATAAATAAAACTTTCTTCTACATTTTGACCAAATATTTTACATTTCACCAACAATTTATATCAAATACATCAATATCTAATACAAGATATTTTTAAGAATTAATTTACGTACCTAGGGTGGTATATCAGTTTCACTTTCGTTTAAAAACATCACAATTCCAGTGAACTGTAAATATAAAGACTAACGCCTTTGTAATATATTCAAAGTATATTTACAACGCTACTTATTAGTATAATAAAGTTGATTGTAAAAGGAGACATGAAGCAACGAAGGTGTATCTTTGAATACGTGAACAGTTCAGTGGCTCGGAGCTAGTCGACACGTACACGTACCTTCGCTCCAGCTGTTATTAAAATAATTGTACTTTGATATTTTAGTATTTATCTGAAGAAAGTAAATCTATATAAACGAGAATATTAAGTGTTCATACAAAACTGTAGTTGGGATGAAAATGGGGTACAGAGGGCCACTACAATAGGTTTAAAAATAATTAAATTTTATTAAATCTGTCAGAGAAGGTTCGCAATGAAATTAGCTTTGCTTATCTGCCGCTTTTATTCACTTTTTCTGTTAAAACACTATGCGAACAAAGCTGTTAAGTCATTTCTCTACATACAATATTTCTATAGTTGTTAATAAGAAATATAAAAATCACAAAAAAAGACATAAGTAATTAGTCAAATTCAAAGTTTAAATAAAAAAATACTTTATATTTTACACACGGTTGAAATTTAAAAATCTCATGACGACGAGTTGTGGTGTTAAAATTTGTAGCGTGAGTGCAACTTAAGCTCAAAGTGCCAGCGCCACTAAACTCTGTTATTGGCTTTTTAAATGTTATTTCACGGTTTACACGTAGAAAGTAACCGTAAATTGGAATATGAATATAACGAGAATTTACGTACATTAGTACAAATGTTTTTAAAACGACTTTTTGTCGTTTAGGCATAAATATTTTTTAAGTATCCGACTTGAAGGACCAAAAAGAGGAAATTGACAAAATTTAGTTAGTTACATGTATAATTTTTTGTTGAAATTACATTTTCCCTTCACATAAAGGTTTTGGATATTTATCTTCATTGTTCACGTTTTTTTGGAAAAATAAAGCGAATGATCACAGCTATATTCCAGAAATAGTAATGGGCCGTGAAAACTTTAGTGTCACAGCCGTCGAAAGTAGAAAAATTAAATTTAAACTTGCACACTCTGTTTCGGAACTAATTTTAATTCAAACCGGAGCGCTGGACGCTCACGAGGTGGAATTTCATTTTGTTTTTTTCCGTTTTTTTTTTTCATTTCAATTGTAATTAATTCCGCAGTAGTGTTCTGTTTTGAAAACAACTTCAGTTTGAGTTTATTAACACCTATTTCAATTGTATGTACCAATATGTGTAGTAATAGATCAATTTCTTTTTAAAAGTCTTCTTTTACGACAGAATTCTCAAAACTAACATTTTATTTTCTTAATCTTAACCGATTATAATTAATGTTTAATCATATATCACGTTGATTAAGTAATAAATATTACAACAAATGAATTTTATATACAATAATATTAACAAATATTATGTTCTTACGTATCCAATGATACAACAATAACAAGTTGAACA
The DNA here is from genome assembly GCA_026546675.1 of Papilio helenus. Classification (NCBI taxonomy): domain Eukaryota; kingdom Metazoa; phylum Arthropoda; class Insecta; order Lepidoptera; family Papilionidae; genus Papilio; species Papilio helenus. Next base: position 129,236 of record JAOCNA010000003.1, read on the forward strand.
TTGACATTAAACGAGAAACCCCCAAAGGACATGTTTAATTAAAATTAAATTCCCACAACACGGAGTGAAAGCGGACGTGTTTGCCGCGATTTGCATATGCAATGCTTTGTGCAGCCACCTGGTCTCTTATCCCGCGGGCAACAACACGATTTAAAATAAACTTTGTTTGACAAACGGGTACTATTTGTAATGTGCATTGTATTGTCCTGTGACTCGGATGGGACATTTTACGTCCATTTGTTATAGGACGAACAAAGAGAACGATTAAAGGTAGTGGAAACACTGGATTGTAATCTGTGATTCGATGTTATATGTCTTTATTATTACGACTAGTTGATATCGTACGGCTTTACCCGCATGACATTGTAAAAACTGTATTTTATGCTTTATATTTAGTTATCCCCTAAGTCTATTAGCGTGATATAGCCTAAAGTGTGTGTTAAGGGCTTTTTATTAAACAAATAATTATTCAAAAATATATCATACATAACTAAGAAGTATGTGTTTACATTTGATTATATTAGTATAGAATAATGATAATCTCCACAATTTTGTTCACAAAAATTCAAAATAGGAATTGTAAAAAAACATCACAGTCTTAAGGACTAAAGTAATTTCTTCTTTATGACAACTAAGTAATATTAATTATGTTGATTAAAACTAATAGAGTCAGAAAGCATTCTCTCTTATTTTAGGTCATGGATTTATTTCTTTTATCTTTTTATTTGTTGTGATATTTGTATGGTTCAGATATAAAATCCTCGTTTAAACGTAGCTTAATCGCGTGGCCCATTTTAGATCAGGTGCGCTTGTAAATTACGAGCTTGTGGTGGCTTTATTCTGTCGAAGTACAGACTATATTCAGCATTGCCTTCAATTGCGAGGAAAATAAACGCCCCCATTAAAGTATAAATTACAAGTAAAGCAAATATTCCCAAATTCGTA
>JAOCNA010000003.1:293678-307902 GCA_026546675.1 Papilio helenus
TAAAAAAAATATCTATCGACCTTAGACCGACAAAGATAATTTTTTATGTAAATGTAAACCTAAGTCATGTGAAATAATGGGACCACCCTTTGCAGCGAGGTAGCAGCAATGAATCTCCGAGTTCAGTCTCAGTATGACCGATGGACAAAGACAAAGTAAACACAGATGGTTAACTTTGAGAAAATATTATTTCACATAAGGACAAAATGTTTCGGTAAATATTTTTGTCGATTTCGTTATGATGTAATATCTGTTACTTTGCCAGACTGTAAAATAATTTTCTATCGTGTCCATAGTAAATAAGCATTAATACTGTACTTGGTTGAAAGGTCTTTGGATTGCCCTGATGTAAGAATTTCGGCACTGGATTAAATTTATGGTCTTTTAGGAACTAAATTTCTATTTAGTAACTACAAACAAACTATTTATTCCGTGCCATAAATCTGCAACAGAGAAGGCTGTAGCGAGTTGGGAGCGCGGTTTGTATTCATTAGCCGAGAGATGGCGCTGCCCCCCGCGCCCTCACCGTGACACACGATCGCAAAGAGCCGATAACCGAACCGTTGGAATAAAGGAATTACTAATAACATATCAACAAAACCCGAAAAAGCACATTGTATTTGATTCACATTTAACTTTACTTTTTAAGTCGACTGGCTTACTGGAAACTGTCCCAGTTTCGCGGCACTTTACAATGGACTATTCCGAGACAACGATGTGCTTTTATTTATTTTTTTAGAAATAGTAAGAACTGTTTGTTTCGTAAGCTTTCCGTTATTACAAATTCTTAAATATAAAAATAATACCGACGGAGTAATTGAAAGTAAACATTAGTATAGTTAATTGTATTTATTAAAGCAAATTATAGGTATATAATAAGTTTCCATTTTCTTATGAATTTATTTTATAAGCGTTATTATGTAAAGGAGTGTGAGACAGATTGCTAAAACATTTCACTTATTACATTATAATGGACAAAAATACAATGAGTAAAGTATATTCAATTTCAGGCAAATTTTACAAATCAAACATTGAGTTGAAACATCTCAATATGCATTATTGAGATTAACTTCTATTCACAGGGTATTTCAGAGTCTATTGAAATTTCGACTCAATTGTTTCATCTTATCTATTTGTCTTCTCTACCTATTATATTAAGTTACATATATCATACTCATAGTATTTTAAATGTACAATCGATTTTACGCTCGGAATGCAAAAACTTGTCAAAGTAATGCTTTAACTTTTATACTGAAGTATGATAAATTCATTTATTTCTTTGGATATACTTTTAGGACAGACTAGCTGATGCCCGCGACTTCGTTCACGCAATATTAAGATCAAAATAGTAGCCTATGATATGCCTGTCTATGTCAGCTACCGTCCAGTGAAAGTCCGGTCGAAATCGGCCCGCCACACGACACTCCAATTTTATTATATGTATAGATAGATATAGATTGTTCGGGCGAGTAAATTAAAACAATTGCAACTTGCATTCGGTGAAACTGCTCAAAGGCCGGCAACGCATCTATAGTTCCCCTGGTGTTGCGGATGTCCATGGGCGTCGTTGACCACCTCGGTGTTCCCGCCGCTCGTTTGCCCTCTACTGTTATAAAAAAAAAAAACTAAACGATCGGACGTGAATCGTTTAATTAGTGTTTATTTAAATGAGCTGGGATACAGTCTTACTGTTAAATGACCTTCGATTTGGTAGCCCACTCACACAGTCTACCGCTGATTACACGTAACTTTTAAGTCTTATGGACTTACTTGGTAGTTTTTTACTAAGCTAACTTTTTAATGATTCTTTTAGAAGTTTAATTCGTGCCATTGTGTACTTCTTGTTGACTTTTTTCAAATATAAAAAACAATACAATAAGTTCAATGACAATAATTTTATATTTGTTTGTAGCGGAATTGTTCACATAAGATTCTATTTAAATTTTTGTTTTAATAACAATGGCAAAAGATTTCTGTACTCTATCAATTATTTTATTAAAACTTTAATTGCTTCACCAATATTATTGAACCTTTAAAATGTTAAATACTGTCTGATATTGGTTGAACTATACCCACAATTGCCAATTATGGTTTACATCGGCTTCGATAAATAATTTACGTTATTGATATTTACTATAGTTAAGTTGGGATTTTGCTGTTTTACAGATTTAAATGCTTTTAAAAGTAAACTGATTGCTACAGCGGTAAAAAGGTATAACGGTTTATAGATGTATGGAAGAATAGTTCATACTGTGTTGACACTGTAGGAAAAAGGGCATGACGATAATCATGTAAACAACTGCTTCTTATATAGGATTAAATATTGTAAATAAATACACTACAATATTTTAATTAATTATACTTTTGATTTGTAATAAAACATTTAATGTTATATTGCCTTATTCTAAGAAGGTCGCGACCTCATTCCGCGCAGCCCATTTCCCCTTTTTTCAGATATTTTCACGGTAAATTAGCACACAGTATAAACTTTGAGAGGGTGATAAAGATTTGTAAGAAATGTTTTATTTTCCTCGTTCAAGGCCTACATTATTACAACTTTTTGTATTTTTTACATTCCAGTAAGAACAAGATTTTCCTTTTATTGGTTATGATGCATTACAACTTTATTTTATTTTTCTTTGTGGTGTAAAAACGTTTGTTTAAAATCATCTATGTTATGAATTCAGGACTCTGTGTCTTATTGGTTTTAAAATGTCTTCACATAATTTTTGCCGAGTTGAAAGTTACAGGCGCTTTGGCTCACAAAGAGTTGGATTTATTTTTAATTTATGCAATTAAGTTATCTTAGTTGTTTATGTAAGTTATATTAAAAAGTCATTATGTTTGAATCTCAAGAAAGGGAATTATTTTGGCTGAGACTGAGAGAGACTGAGATTAATTAGAACTCATCTATTGTGATATTTGTCGTCGAATATTTATATATTTAGATTTATTCCATTATTTACGTTTGTTCGCGTATCAGAAAGTTAAATCGCAAGAGAAGTTCTTGTTTCGCTGTCGGCCATTTTCTATTAGCCGCTTTAGATGAAGACGAGAACTCGTAAAAAGTATTTAAGTGATAGACAGAAGCGGGTTATTTATATTAAATCAATTCATAAAGGAATTTCCTTTTTTTAATGTTTTATGGACGCTTTTATGCGTAACAAGATTATGTGTTATACAAAAACGTTGAAAGTTATTTATACTATCTTAAAACGATTTAAAAATAGAATTTTTTTATAACAATAGTTATCTGTATCGCAGCCCAGTTAGTTCATGTATTGAATATTAAACAAAAACACAATAATCATTTGTTACTACGCTTACCCTATCTCTAATTACATTAGTCGCGACATAGATTATTAATTAACCCAAAAACGCTTACGCTTATAGCGTACACCATACGGACACCGAGTTTTAAGTTGCCCAACTAATTTATGTGACGAGATGAGATTAATTGAATTCGCCGGCGCGCCGCAGCCGCAGACCTGGAGACTGAGAGAGAACCACTCCACAAGTTGTTCATAACGCGTTTGTTTAGCTGAGGGGTTGGGGTGGTTACACCTTGTAAACTGCCACCTCTGGGTACTTTAGTTCATACTAGCTGTCACCCGCGATTCCATCCGCGCGTAAACAACTTATATGTGTCCAGACTGTTTTACATAGATGCCTTTAGCAAGATACGTTTAGTTATCTGGCGATAAGTAAAGATCCATCTATCTAAACTTTCGCATTTACAAATTAAGTATGTAAGATTACATAAAGTCAACTCACCACCCATGACCCCACCGACCGGTCATACGGGTCGCGGGAGGGGCGCAGGAGGGATGCGCGAAAGAAGTAAGTTTAGTAAGAAATTAGAGTAATGAAAAAATAAGATAATAAGAAAAAAGCATTTGTTTTTTTTTAAAAAAAATTGTTGCAGCTATCGTTAGTATTATTAGAGACCTCTATAAAGGACGCTAGACACGCTCAGTTTTATCTAAACAGTCAAAACTGTTCAGATCTTAAATCAGATAAAATTGTGTGTTATGCGAAATTTTCATTGGAATTTCGCTTACCCAAGTTCGAATGTATTGAAAATACTAATGAATTAATACTATCAATGACAAAGAAACGTATACAGGCTTACTATCTTAAAGGCTTACATCTTAATGTGTTGTAATCTACATTGTAGGATCACCCTTTGTTGTGGCTCGAAAGAGAAATGTTCAGAGAATAAATGAATGGCCATTATCTGACCGCTTGTATTGTATTGAACATAAGATAACTGTTTTCTTCCTTATTTGCTGTATGTGTAATAATGTAAAATAGATAGGTAATTTGTTCACAATATTTACGGCTATCGGCTGTAGGTTAAAAAACATTTTAAGTTTCCTTTCCTCAATATATCAAGAAATCACAATAGGGTTTCGTAAATACATTTAAATCCAAATTCGCAAATCCTATTGGGAATGGATATTGACCTTTTATTTAAGGAAAAGAGACATTTACGGTCGAAGACTGAAACGAATTTATATACTTCGCTTTGTTGTTTGCAATCTGATATGTGTAACAATTTTGAATTTAACGTGGCTTTTTCATATTACAGCGGGCGTACACCTTTCTGCGATTGTCGATTGTTTCGCAGCTATTTCAACTGTTTAGTTGCACAACTCAAAATCGACTAGTGTTTGCACCTACATATAAGCTCAAAGGAATCAAAGCAAGACTACAGTTGTGCGATAGTTTAGTCAAACGTGTGCGCGCGCTCTAAAACGTCGTATCAGTATCCGGCTGTTAATTATTTTTAACAACAATTGTTAACATAAAAATGAAATGTCAAATTAATAAATAAAATTTGATCTTCATCAAAATCAAAGTTAATGCAATTAACTACGATTGAGTTGATACGAGTATATAAGTATTATTAAGAAGTGATAAGTAAGCATTCAACAGTTAACTATCGGTTGCCTTTGTAGTCAGTTTTGGCAAGCCGCCCGCTCCCTGTCGCCGGCTAGTGCCTGTTACCGCAACTACACACCTGTGAACATTTTACACAGATTTAAACAATATACGTATAAAAGGATATTTTACCATTTATATAGAGAGAGATTTTACTTGGATTTATGGATAAAATACTTTTCTTGTGGACACGGGAGACGACAGTTGATCTAACTTCGTCGGAGGGTGGAGGGGCAGTTACTCCTAATACAATATTATACATTAGTTTTACACCTCAAGCCAGTGTTAACATCTAGTTAATTCATACCATAAGTAAATAAAAACGAGAAACATTACTTTAAATGTCCGGTTGGTCCATTATGTCATAACAGGTCTATGCATAATAAATCTTGCGGTCAGCGCAGCCTCGGAGAGCCGTTTAAGCCTCAAAGAGACAGGGATAATCCCGCAAGTAAGACGTCTACAAACTAGCCCTTAGGGACGCGAAGACCCTTTTGATGTGACCAGATTATTGTACTAAGACCATCTTGAGATTAGAGGCGGACAAAACACACACAGAAATGTACTGTATAACTTTCAGAGCTATTAAGTATATGAACATTACATTAATTCTGTATGTTATAAACAACTTAAATAAACAATTGGAAACAAACAGTATTAAATTAAGCTACCACGATGGCTATATGCCAACCCTGTCGGCAAAAGTAGTAAAAACATATGTAGTTTAAGAGCGGGCGCACATCTTTGACTAAACTATCACACAACTGTTGTGCGATTGTCGATTGTTTCGCAGCCAATTCAATTGTTTAGTTGCACAACTAAACAATTGAGTAGTGTGCGCACCTTCATATACGCTCATAATCAAAGCGCGATTAAACAGTGGTCCGATAGTTTAGTTAGGTGTGTATTAAGATTTCTAACTTATTAGTCGTGTTGTTACTTAATAAGTGAATGTGTTCTGTAATCCCACGTCCTGTTTAATTAAATTTAGTAATACAATTAACATTGTCTCAAATTTTGTTGTGTGAACTATAATAGAAAAGACATCTTCATTTATTTAAGTTTTGTAATAATATTGTGACCTTAATTAACACTGATCAGTAAACAAAGATATATTTACATCCCTTTTTTCATAAAAAAACAAACAACATTACGTATATGTCTTTATACAGTGGAAACCGACTGTTAGTGAGTTCGGTGAACGTTTGTAAACGAGCTCGTTCTACTAACCGCTCACGTTCTAGCTAACGACAACAATTACATCTGCATTACTAAACAGAATACGTTAAGTTATCTATTCAACTTTAAATGTTACTTGAATAAATTGATTCATTTTGCGTGTTTATATCCTTTTTATTTGTTTTATACGTCTTAAAAAAAGCAATAAACTAATTTAAATAATTATTTCCTGATAAAGGCGTTTGAAATGTAAATTTATGTCATGAAAAATGTACATACAGTAGTGTAAATTGTAGATAATTCTGATAGGCATTTCAATTCAATATTTATTGTAACCTATAAAATAGTTCCTTCTACTCAAAATGTACACTAACATAGTACAAATACATACTAAATCTAACTCTAGTCTAGTCTAGTATTCACACATCACTTAACTCTGTGTGCATCAGATAATGTAATACTGAATTACATAAAGTTACTGATAATTTTCCACTAAAGGTAATGGGCAAACACGTAGCCATGAGGGTTGTGCTAACAGTGTAAAGGGGGCACGAGCGTTGCCTTACTTTATATTATAGTTTCGTACGGTCTTTCATTAAATTTAGTCCAGGTACCGTGTAATTGTTTAGTCCCTCATCTGTATACACTGATCCATTTAATAACAGGTTTAAAATATGACAAACGATTGAACAAAGTTGAAGAAATCGGATCATAAACATTGTAGATATTTTGAAATAAAAAATACAATTAAAATACATCTCGTAAGGTCGACTGTTCATTTGTGTAACAAAACACAAACAAAGTATCTGTGTTCTGAACAGATTCAAGTAATTAGTTGGCGCGGGTCCAGGTAGCGGACCCTTAGGAGGTCGTTAATTGTTAAACAGACGAATAAATATCTTGTAAATGTACACCATTGACAGACATTCACACAGTTATAAATAGTTAAATGTACGAGTAGTAGCAGCTAAATACCGCACAAATGTTTAGTCTCGCTTTAATTGCTATGAGCTTATATGGAGGTGCGCACACTACTCGATTTTTAGTTTTACAGCTAAACAGTTGAATGGGCTGAGAAACAATCGACTATCGCACAACAGTTGTGCGATAGTTTAGTCAAATGCCCGTTTTACAGAGGAGTTATATATCCCTCATCCTATTTATTTTCGTAAAAGATTAGCTTAATTCGTTAAGAAGTTAAGAAGTATAATTCGTTAGCGTTGTTACAGATATGAAGTTAGTTATGAAGTGCAAACACAATATGATATTGAATAAACAGGCGTACTGCTTGCGCTGACCCCCTCGCTGCGGACCCCGGACCCCGGGGAGTGGGCCGCAATTTCCGACCAGTTGACCGACGACTAGCAAATATTCTAAAGTCTAGTACATAAACAACCCAACCTAGATGAAAATCTCTGCATTACTAAAACAAGTGTATACTAAATTTACCATTTATATTAGGACATAATCATTATTAACTAACATTTGTGTATAATAATGATAGTTTTGTAGATAGTTATTGGAGAAAAATCCTTATGAAACGAAAATAAAAATAGACTCAACAAATATGTGCTTGTATTTTCTTTCTCAGTAGCTATAGAGGGCGCTTTCCTCGCTAATTGATTAATCTATGAAGAGAGAACAATTCAAAGTGTTTATGAAACGCTACACAAATAGCTAATTTGCTCGCCTCTCCAATGCTGTAATTAGTTGCCTCCTCGAGGGGAGGATGGGGAGAGTTGGCTCGCAGGTGGAAAAACAATGGACATTTGTAAAGCCCACTCTATAGTTAAATGTTAAAAAGTTAAAAACAAGAATTGTTTGTTGCGTATAAGACGTTTCATGAAGTAGAATGCCATTATTTTGTGTTATCTATCAACTTTTATAAGCTTAAATTCAAGGTTTGAGTATTTAAGTTACCGAAAACTTGCTGAAGCTTATCGTACTAAACTAACTTTAGTCTGCTTTATCTGTTCCGCTTGAAGTTGTAAGTTGGTAACTTCAAAACATTAAACTCTGTGTTAATTTAGCTGACAACTTAATGTTAACATAATTATTCTATTTAAATTCTTCTTTTAAATTCCTCTTCTTAAAGTGCCATCTTTCGAAGTTCATTTGTTCAGTTGCATTCTTGACACCTCTAAAAACGATCGTGTACTCTTACTTAATATTACTTATGCTATTATAATAAAATTGTGATCATTGTGTATTTCGCTCACGAGTAAATCAAGATGCAATGTTGAAACAGTCTTGATAACGTACTCAGGCTTATTTCTAATCTCGGTTTGTGATCTCGGCCTCAAAAGATTTCGCGGTACATCTAAATTCCATTACGTGTAGCGATCCTGCGATATCCCCACTGACGGGTCAGCGGAGTTCGGAGAGATAGCCGCAGGCGATATTTTATCTGGAATCGTTTTAACTTATTCAATGCTTCTTTAATCTCTGCTAATTCAATTTTATTTAGATGTTAAGATTTAAATTGTGTTTGAAACACATTAGAGGCGATCGAATAATTTTTGTAATACGTTTGCAATTTTTGGATATATCTCTAGGATTGAATCTTGATTTCGGCCGTTTAGTTTGTTGGCGATTAGGTCTCCGGTCGTCGGATATTGCGACCGATAATGCCGCTGGCGCTCTGCCCGCACTCCGGTCTGCTATCAATTGATCCTTTACTATCTCTGATCTATTATTGATGCTTAATGCTTTGATTAGTTGACGCACGTCAAATACATGGACGTAAACGTGTTCCTTTGTTTTTATTAGTGGATATTAAATCTTTGTGTCACGATAAAGTATTAATGTTACAGCAGAGGCAGTGAACCAGCTCGGGCAGGGACCTGTTGCTGACGCAAACTTCTCAGTGACGCCATAATCACACGTCACGCCCAGTTTACTGCCCTCGTGTGAATTTAATGTACGTTAGATAATGCACGACACTTTGGCAAACTTTACAGCTCGTTATCTTATGTCGTAGTAGTTAAATTGGTCACTAAGGGAGAGATAACTGTGATGATATTTAAACTTAAACTAATTTTAGGTTAGATTTCAATTTCATGTAAATTGTTTTAGGTAGTTAAATCGTGTACATATTGTTAGAGACAAAATAAACTACGGTTTTTAAAGGCGTTGAATTCGGCTGTAGACTCTAAAACACCTTAGTCCAAGGCTACCCGATACGTGCTGTCATGCAACATGTAATAAACTGTCCAGTTATACAGCTGTCAGTTGTTCTTAAAGAAAGGTCACGGTTTTATCCCGTTTTATCATCCTTCAACATCATAAAAACGCTCTTCAGCCTGTCAAGAGTTCTACTAAAATCTTCACCAAGTAGAACGTAAAACGTAGATCATAGAGTTCCGAAGTCCCACTCCATTTTATCACAACTTCGAGTTGTGTCGTAAAATCGTCACAATGACGGTCTACGATGAGAATTACTGCGCCATTCATAAAGGACACTTTTGCGAAATACTCTGAACTTAGAAAGGCGATTGGTGCATGTTGCTAGCGATGAGCGATTTTAAGATGGCTATTATATCTTCATTTACTTGGCGTAAAAAAGTTATGGACTATCTATGTGTGACTGAAAGGACAACACACTACTTAATTGGACAGTATTTGCTATTTTTGAGTGCAGGCTGATTTAAAAAAACAGGGTTAAATTCTGTATGAATGTATTCACTTGTAACTTGGACCATACTTGGCATAAAGTGGTCTATAATGCCTCTCTGCCCCGGGAGCCTTTCCTTGAGGCAGTTAAAAGGCTTGCCCCGGCCTAATGAACGGAATTCAGCGTGTCTGCTAAAGACCTTATTTAACCTTATTTATGTACTGAAATTTCTTGTAAGCCGTTCCCAACTTCATAAACGTGCAATTCAGTTTTGTTGTTGACTGTAATTATGAGGGTAGGACCTTGTTGCTCATTGGTTATCGCATTTAGCTTTTACACTGGCAAGGCAAACCTTGGGTAACAGTCCTAGTTATTTTTATTAAAATTGTATTATATAATACCTATTGTAGACACAAGAACCTTTAACATATAAGATAACTCTAATATACAAGAATTTTACATAAGAATTGTAACTCTAGTATAACATTATATTAAGATCTCATGTTTCTTACTCTTAAATTATATTTGTTCCTCTTAATGTTATTAGTCACTTCTAATATTTATCTTACAGTTCCCGCGTAGATGAATTACATATGTTGTTTGTTTTTGTTGTTACCATATCCTAATCACTTGTTTACCAATTCTCTAAATTCTCGAAAATTCTGTATATAATTAAGCTAATAATAAGTCATTTAACAAACAATACTGTTTGTGTCTCCCACTATTCCCAAAACAGCTTTATAATAGCCCGAACAAATGTTATGTTCGACACAATTATTCTTACCTTGTCATAGTGTTAACTTTAATATCTAGTATGTTGTTCGCGACTTCGCCCGCGTGGTATTAAAAAATATAGCTTATGTTACTCACAGATAAATTACCTTTCTAACGGTGAAAGAATTTTTAAAATAGGCCCAGTAGTTTTAGAGTTATTTCAATACATACAAAAATACAAAAATACAAATCTTTACTCTTTATAATATTAGTAAAGACAACTTAATATTATCAAAGATCATATATTTGACTTATTTAATGGCTTTTCTTAATTACAACTATTTTTATTTTATTCTGAAAAATAGTTAAAGGTTTTCGTTTCACTTTTAAATAACATACTGGACGGAGAATTAAAATAATGACAGAGATATCTCCCCTCCTCTCCATTACTGTCATCACGAATTTGTCCACGACTTGGAGCTTCTTTAGGTGTTTTTAATTTCACCGGTAACTTGTATAATTTAAACGAATGTTTTTAAATGTACTTACTCTGATGTAAACAAAACGATGTGAAAACGAGAATGAAACAAAACACGATCTAGCCGAGTTCCCATCAAACTGGTGACGTACGCACCGACAAATAAAGACTGGAACGATTCAACTTGTGTTTGATTTAAAAAAGATATATACATCATTCGTAACGGGTCCATCGGGTTCGCGAACCATCTCGTTATGTTTTTATAAAGTTTTGTATCTATCTAGTATTGACGATTACGGTGTGTTTAGGTTTTTATGATTCTAATTATAACCTCCCTTTGAGTTTACAAATCGTTTACAACAGCGGTTTACTTTAACTGTTGTGTTGGAAAAATAGCTGTTAAATAACGGTTATTTAATATTTTACATCCTTTACGGTTTAAATTAACTGTATATTTCAAGTTAAAGGTGACTTGTTTCCTTATGACTTTGACAACCTGAACATAGTATTTATACTCGACTTTTATAGTATAAAGTCGGCTAGTAAACGGCTGCCTTCTTTTAAGTGTCTACCATCATTTACCTATATCTATATAAATAAAATAAAGTCGCTTCCCGATGTCTGTCCCTATGTATGCTTAGATCTTTATAACTATGCAATGGATTTTAATACAGTTTAATAGATAGAGTGAAGATCATCATCAACTTGCCCTTATCCTTACGGAGGGTCTGTACAGTGTGCTGCTCTTCCATGCAATTCTCTCAGCCGTCATTTCTGAATCCACTCCCTTCTTAAGCATATCCTCCTTCACACAATTCATCTATACTTTCTTCAGCCTTCCTCTACATTAGTAGCCATTCACATTCAATCTTAACACTTTCTGGTTTATGTCCACATCGTCTCGTCGCATAACATGTCCATACCACGCTAACCTTTTGCTTCTCAATTTCTTCACCACTGGCGCTACTTTCATACTTCCTCTAATATACACATTCTTAACTTTATCCATTATTGTCACACCACACATCCATCTTAACATACGCATCTCAGCCACATGCAATCTCCTTTCATCCGCAATATTTAAATAGAGATACTAAGAACAATTAGAAACCAAAGGTTTCTTATGATTTTAATAATTTATTCGCATGATTATCGTACAATGTGAAAAACAGTATCTCAAGTTCAAGTTCTGTTCCACCCGAATGCTTCGCTTTATTCACTTGAATGGAGATCAGTGACGAGACGTTGGCGTTCCAAACACCCTTCTTATGTGTTTCACACGAGGGTGGAAAAGTGGTGCGCAACTGTAAGACAGAACAGTACTGCTACTGTTGGACGTACACGCCGACATGGTACAATACTGTTGTGTCAGTAAATGTGCGTTCAAACGACACTAATTGATTATCTACTGTTCTACCCTCGTGTGAAACAGCATTATTCAGTCAATTGAAGCGTGTTGACAAGACGGCGCCGTTCGTCCTAGACACGTATGTTCACAGGTAAGGTGTTTCTCAACAATAAATTTTTACATGAAAAAAAAATTAACTACATCTTTTGAAGGATCACTTTTTAAGAAATAATTTTAATTGCTCGTACGGATGAATGTTAACACAAAGAAAAGTCTTTGATTATGATTGATGGTTGAATTTCGCGAAATGGTGTCCACTGCCTTGTGTAATCCATATCTACTCGTTAAAGACAGTGTAAAAATATTCATATTTGCGCTTCTTTCTGTCTCTGATCTGTGAATTCTAACGGCCGAAAACAAAATTCCATGTCGTACTATTTTTGCAGTATTTTTTTTAATCCATTGATCCAATTTTTAACCAATCTAAAGATAGAAATAACAGTCGAAAAATGTGACCTATTATTAGAAGAATCAAATAATGGTTGTATTCCGTTTCAAAGTGATTAAAGTAATTTTTGATCAATCTTATTGATCAATTAATAAAGTTAAGTTAATAAATCAATACTTCATTCTCTAACCCATAAAAACTTGTAAATATGTCATAGTATATTTTTAAATATATTATCTTAAAATGCATACCGTTTATTGGGCTCTCATCAATTTTAGCCGCCGTAATGTAAAATGATTTTGCAAAAGCCTTGAATATAATAGATTTGTTTTCTATTTTTACTTCGGAATTCATTTGAGACGGGTAATCAATGGCAAATCGTGCAGAAGTCGAAGCTATCATGAAAGGAATTCGGCCAGGAATCTGCCCCTTGTGCATTACAATGTGCCAAACCCTTACGCTTTAAGGTCAACGGATCGTAATTATTTTTTATTGCATTCGAAATGTGAGTGAGTACTACTAAAGAAACATAAATGTCGATTTACACGGACTATTTTAAGCACTCAGTATCGACCACTTCAGGTGACCTACATTGGGCTATCAGCTAAAAGAAATGCCATCCAGGTCGCGTGGTTAGACGTATCAAAAATAACTAGTAATCAAAAATTAAATAAAATGTGAATTTTTGCTCTTGGAACATTATAGAGAGTGTTATGTTAATCATGTTTAAACAATGTAGCAAACGTGTGGGATACTTCCAACTAAATTAACTCCATTGATTGTTATGGACATTTAAATTTTGTTGTGAAAATAGAGTTCATCATCAACTTGCCCTTATCCCTACGAAGGGTCGGCACAGTATGTGCTGCTCTTCCATGCAATTCTATCAGCCATCATATTTGAATCCACTCCCTTCTTAAGCTTATCCTTTTTCACACAATCCATCCATACTTTCTTCGGCCTTCTACTCTTGTAGCCATCCACATTCAATCTTAACACTTTCTTGTTTATGTCCTCATCGTCTCGTGGCATAACATATGTTGTGAATATAGAGTTAAAGTACGATATAATTTCTAACCGAATACTCTGTGCGTTACAAATTTAATTTTATTTTACACATAAATAGATATTCAATTACAAATTACTAATCAATGTACCAAACAAATCAGTAGTTATTTGATTAACTTCGGTATTAATTTTATTATGAAATTACATTAAAATATTATTGTATTTCAAATGATGAAGCCCTACTTCAATGTTCAGTTGATCGTATACAAATCAATTTACTCGCTGTACTCTCACTAAGCACTCGAAGTCAATAATGGCGCGGAAATAATATTTAATATCATAATAGAATTTTAAAATCGCGTAGAATTTAATTTCCATCCGACGTCCGATTCAAGCAAAGAGCGAGATTTGTTAATCAATAAACGTCGTAATACGCTTTATAATTTTATATTTTATTATTCATATAAAAAAACATTTATTTATTAAAATTAC
>JAOCNA010000003.1:344952-366357 GCA_026546675.1 Papilio helenus
AGCAACGCAAATACATCATCTTCCTGAAATCTGGAATTTTTCTTTTGATATTACAAACAGACACTCCAATTTTATTACATGTATAGATAGAAGATATGGATATAGATTGTATGTATGTGTTCTAAAGAATCAGCTTCCAGCTATTTTGTCTATCTC
Organism: Papilio helenus; assembly: GCA_026546675.1. NCBI lineage: Eukaryota > Metazoa > Arthropoda > Insecta > Lepidoptera > Papilionidae > Papilio > Papilio helenus. The sequence goes on from JAOCNA010000003.1 coordinate 345,109, forward strand.
AAGATTACTTTAAACATTCTCAAGAGTTCAACTCTGTGTTTTCATCTATTTTCAAGGAAAAAACCTCGTAAGCTAGTTCATAAAATCGAATAGACAAAAGCCACAAATGTACGAACATCGTCGTCTTTATACCAGATACTCTTTGGTAATTTAGAACTGAAATATCATACTCTAATTAGTAGTATGAACAAAATACTAACGTTGCCATACAACAAAGATACTGTCTGGTGCGGTTTGTTCAAAACTGTGCACTACTAATGACAATCTAATTAAAACTTTGGTTGAATAGTTAGTACAAAGTTTAGGCAACATCAATTACAATCGTCGGAATTAATCATATCATACTAATATTATAAATGCGAAAGTTTACATGGATGGATGTTTGTTAGAGTTTGTAGCCTAAACGGCTGAACGGATTTCGATGAAGTTTGGTACAGATGTAGAGGATAGTTTGGAAGAACCCTCACTTTTGTTTTTTGATTTAACGCGGTCGGAGTCGCGGGCGAAAGCTAATTTTATTCATATACATGCAAACCACAAAAATAGTTTAAAGAGAAGTGTACGATTAAACAGTTATGACTCCCATTATGTAAGCATGCTCATATGTAATTGTCTAATGACTTATAAAGGGTGGATTTATTAATTATGTAATTAATGCATCTATCATCTAATCATATTATAAAATTCCTTAGGTAATCGATATTAAAAATTATCAGTTTCAGTTTTCATTACATGGTGATTACACCTGATGGTTACAAGGACAATGTTTTGTGGATTTAAAAGAAAAATCAGGTCAGTTACATGATTTTATTAATTAAATAACAGGATAGATTGCACATTAAGTAGAGAATTAGTGTAGGATACTGTTTAATCAACGATGTTTACTTTCACTTGTTCCAGAAGTTTCGATTTTGTTCTGTTGATTTTTTTATATTTCGGATTAGCTTTGACAGATCGTCTGATGCTATTCCTTGTCATAACTCGATCGAATATTTCTTCACTGGTGTCTTCGCTACCGTCGTCTGAGAAATGATTGTTCATACTTTCGTTTAATTTCTTCGGTTTAATTAATACTGGTTCTGTTAAACTGTCAGACAGACCTGCGTCTTCACCAGTGTTTCGTTCATCATCACTTGTGACCTTACCATTTCTAAATTGTGGCACTAAAATTCTATTTTCTGTGAACTGTGTATCGTGGTGTTTCTTTTTGTCTTCCTTCTTTTTAACTTCTCTGTTACTCGGTTTGTATTTCATAGGTGAGAAATCTACTCTGCGTAGAAATCCTATGGGGTCTGTAAATTTTCGACTGCATTTTCTAGTTGCTTTGACTTCTGCTTTAGTTTCGTTTTTGCTGTTTACTGTTTCTTCTAACGCTACACCTGAATCGGAATTCGAATCAACGATGTTTATGTCTGGAATTGAGAAGTTATGACTTAACTTTTTGTTAAGTTCTTCTATTATCTCTGCTTGTTTACGTATTATTTCGTCTTTCTGTGTTAGTTGTACAGTGACAGATTCCATTCTTAATGCTAAGTTTATTTCATATTTTTGCAGTTCGCTTGATAAGAATTCGAGCTCCTTCTTTCTATTTACTTCTAATTTTTTAACTATTTCCGATTGTTTATGGTATGCATCTTTCATTTTGATTATCTCTTGCTTATGTGTTGTTTCTAAAAATTTTATAACATTCAGTGCTTCTTGTAACGTTTTCGGTTGTGTCATATTTTCTTTGTTATCGACGGACGCCATGTTTACTAACAGGATCTGTAACAATGAAATGATGTTAATAAATATCTGTTTAATTGGAGGCATAATATACAATGGAAACAAGAGGGCGAGATGTTTTTTGTTTTCTTTTAGACAAATATGTATAAGGTATTTTATCATATAGATATTGTGGGGTAGTATTTCACTGGTCAAAAAACTCGGCATTTGTACATTTTGCAATTTACAAGTAAAGCTGTTAACTGACCTATCAAGATATTCTTAACTCTATTTTAAACATTAGGTAGAATGGTGAAGAAGATAATTTTTAACCCTAACAAACTTAAGATAATTCAAAATATTTAAATTACTCCAGACAAGTGTTTCAAGTTACATGAATAAATAACACCTGCTTTCAACATTCCGTTCCGCATCCTATCTCATTTCCCACATGCCGCAGCCCAGTGTTTACACATGTAGACTTACAGACCGGACCAGTATTATTGTAATGTCGCATTGTCTTCGACACAAACGACCTTTTCAAAAGTAAACAATCGCTTCTTTTGTCCCATACGTTATTTGTAATAATTTTCTACGTTAGTACGTCGTGTAACGTCGACTATCTTTATACAATTCTTCTGTGTGTATTTTAATTCCATTGTCCTATGATAACTAAAGAAGCTAATAGTGAACACGTGTATTAACTGCTTTATTAATTTTATCTATGAACTGGAGTTTTTTTTTAACATGAGCACGTCATTATTACTTTTAGGTATTTAAAAGTTAGTCGTAAGACCTGAGATGATGTATGGATCTGAAAGTTAGGCAGTAAAAGGGACGGATGAAAGAAGACTACATTTGGCAGAAATGCGAATGGATAAGATACGAAATGAGTATATAAGAGGAAGTTTGAGAGTAGCCCCAGTGGTAGAGAAGGTAAGGAGTAAAATGTTAGCATGGTATGGGCATGTTATGAAGAGCGATGCATTGCATGTAACAAGGGGAACGTTAGTTATGAGTGTGTACACCGGTAGAGGTAGACCTAGAAAGAGATGGATGGATTGTATGAAAGGTGACATGATCAAGAAGGGAGTGATGACTGAGATGACGGTTGCGCCACTACGGGAGTAGAATAAGGAGGAAGATGATGATATTATGTAATTCCCATAGTATTTTTAAAAATCTTTTTAATTTGTTTTTTAATCGAGTCTTATATTGTTTTTAACTAACTTAAAAGAGGCCTTTTGGCTAATTATATTTAATAATGAGATATCCAACTTGTCACCGACAGACAAATATTTAATTTTCAAAGCACGAATTTTCATAGATACGGGGACCTTTGGCAAATTAACCCAAAAGCTGTCAGGGGTTAAAGGGGGCATTATAAGAATAAATAATGAGGTACCCGTAAGATCAGAAGCATCCCACTGGCCTCTCAATTAACGTGGCGTTGAAATTAATTTATTCTAAACAGGGGAATTTCAGGTGTGGTTCTATAACAAGCGAAAGTATAACATTTCAAGCAACGACAAAAATACACATATCAAGATGTTACCTTACTCAAATCATACTAATATTATAAATGCGAAAGTTTAGATGAATGTTTGTTAGAGTTTGTAGCCTAAACGGCTGAACGGATCTTCATGAAATTCGGCACAGAAGTAGAGCATAGTCTTGAAGAACACATAGGCTACTTTTTATCCCGGAAATAGTTACGGTTCCCGTGGGAGGCATTAATTTGATTGGCATACAACGAATGAAATTAAAATCTAGAAGGAACCCTAGGTAAGTAGTTGCGGTCTTAGGTTCGCTGCAACTAGATGTGCAAAAATAGTTCATATAGCTTGGTGTTCCAACCAAAGCTGTACAGCTCTAAGCTCATTATATAAGCTTATAAATTTATGTATAAAATTACACATTTCCAATCAATTAATTAATTATTAGAAAATATAAAACTAAAACATTAGCGTTGATGTCTTTTCCTTGCGGAAAACCATAGTAAAGTTATTTGACAAGACAATCTAATATCCATACCGTCAGTGGTTCAATTCTCTTCTTACTAATATTATAAATACAAAAGTATGGATGGATGGATATTTGTTATTACGAATTTGACACAGATGGAGAACAAAGTCTGAACGACTACTTACTAAGTTTTTTTTATTTCCGCGAGGCAAAAAATATTTTTAGATAAACTGGAGAATAGGAAATGGTTTCATCTCATCATTTGGCTATTTCGTGTTAGCTGAAGTAACAACTCAAAGCTAACTTTATAACTCCTTTTTACCTATAATCTAAACTTATTCTACGTTACCTAGTCAGCCTAGCTCCCACTGTAGCAGAGCCCTCTAGCGAATATTTACAAATAAGGCTAGAGCCGCGGTGTAACGAACCCGCGCCATGTTTTTTCTCTCCTGTCAACTCACCGCGTGTTTAATGGAGACACTCATTTAACGTCATAAATATTATTCAATTTTATTATTTTACCACACATAAATGTAATTCATCTTTAGATACTTTGTTGTTGATTTAATGTAGTTGGTAGATTTATATAATGGCGGCCGTATAGTTGCCCAGTTGCATGCAACATAGCAAGTTTTGTTATATCGATTTGAACCTATCTTTTTTCTGTGTACTATATCCTATAGGTTGGCTAATACCATGACAATTTGAACATTTAACAGCTCTACTCGTGTGTTTTTATTCCATTCATTTAGAAATTAGAGCATTCAAGAGTAAAGTGAATAGGCATCTCCTAAACTAGCGCATAAAATTTTTAGGTTAGGTTAAGTAAATCGCTGGTTCATTTATTGTAAAGAAACAGTAATGTTTTGAAAAATAATCGTAAAACGCTAGGGAATTCTAATAATTATTGGTACTAACTACTGTATAATAAAAGTCATGTATGTCTTGTTACATTGTAGGAATATTATAGAAAATTATAGACGTAAGTAGCAGGTAGGGGATAAATGTGAATGCTCCTGCGCACTGGAGACAAGGACTTTGTAAATAATTTTACTCGATGTATTTATCGGCGAGCTAATTTTCATCTAGTAAATTATTAAAAAAAAGCTAATTGATCTCGATACGTCTATAGAGCGCATATAAGTTGGTATTTTATGATCAATATTTGTCGGTTTTCATTAACATGCTATGTAGTATAATAAAAACTCAGACAGAACAATTAATAAAACTGTGTAAAGTAGTTAAAACAAGCTCTATGAGTAAATCACACTTATATTACACTAGCTGTTGCTCGCGACTTCGCCTAATATAGCCTATGTTACTCACAGATAAATTACCTTTCTAACTGAAGAATTTTTAAAATCTGCCCAGTAGTTTTTGAATTACTTCAATACATACAAAAACATAAATCTTTCCTCTTTATAATATTAGTACAGATATAGATTTAAGTTACAAAACTGACTTAACTTAGACTTTAAAAATATTATCCCTGGCAATAACAATTTTTAAATCAGATTGTTACGTAAATCCCAACTACGTTACTTAAAATCGAATGAACTATTAAATTCAATTAATTTAATAATTATAATAATGCGCACCCTGAAGTAAAATTAAATAACAGAATAACTAGTTTCTAAATTCACAAGAATGCTGTCTCTGTATTACTTATACTCTGTACAATAAATAGCTATCGATCATCGTGCATGCGACCTGCACTGCTGCAGTAGTCGCTAGCAAATTTAGAATTGTTGGCGATACATCATGGGCAGGCGCTGGCTAATTGTTAAATGGAGGAGTTACACTATGTTGTCAATCTCTTATAAGTAGTTTAACATCTGCTTATTTATTGTTCAACTTAATATTAACATTTAAGACTTACTAAGTCTATTGAGTGTTAAAAAATCTGTTATTGATTTACGCAACTTTTTTGGTTCTTATTGTAATTATGTTTTAGTTTATACTTAATTAAGTTTATACTTATCTTTACCAATCATTATTTAGTTTACTAACTTCTACTGTAGTACATTTCCCTCGTACTTCAAAGCGTAGTAATCACTTCATTATAAAGCTAGCAACAGGTTGCATGAACCTGAACCTAGGCGCAGCATCCAGCCTCGCCTAATCCAGTCTAAGCAACATATCTGAACCGCGTGACCGATGTCAATGAATCCCACTTATTTTATCGCCCCCCCCCCCTCTGTGAGTCGCATTCCCGGCCCCCGACCACGTTAGCGTTGCTCCTTGAAAAACTAACCGGCAAACTTGCCTCGCCGCGTTTGTGTACACTCGGCTACGTTCCCGGTGTCCGTTTTATAGAAAAATTGCTTTACACCCAGTAAATAACTTAAACTACAGCCTTTTTTGTAAATAAAAGACTAAAGTGCTACTGTTTAAATACAGTTAATAACATTTTATAGTGTAAAATATGCTATTGTTACTTTTATAAACCTTTATCATTACAAATGCCGCTGACTGTACCTTAGTGACGTACACTAGTCTCGACGTTGTGCTAACGTAAACGTTGTTTAGGAGGGATTGTGTAGGGGAGTTGTGAGGTAACGCGGAGGGCGCTGTACCTAAGCACGGGAGGAGTGCAATGCACCTCGTGCAGTTCTAAACCGGTTCCTAATCGCATTTCGCCGGCCGATCGAGTCGCCGGGCTCGAGAGAAAAAGTTAGAAATAAGTGCATCGCAGAGCGACTGCGAGCGAACGAAAATTCGACGCGATTCGAATGCCGGCTGATATTTACTCATCCGACGAATTTGTTTGAAACAAAAACTTGAAACAGGTGTAGACGGCATTTTACATTTTCGAAGAAATCATCCTATTGTTTCGTTGGATAATTTAAACAATTATAATTGTAAAGATATCAATGATTTAACACTAAGAGTTAGTAAATTTACTTTTCCTAGGTGTGAAACCTAAATGACATGAAGTACTTCATTATGGCGTGACTCCTTGACACTAGTGGGACAAGAATCCTTATTGTCTCATCCTACTTCTGTAATGTAGCGCACGTTTTCGTCCTCTAATTTAATCTATCTGACGCCATCTCAGTCATCACTCCCTTCTTGATCACCTTTCACGCAATCCATTCTTCTACTAGTAGTATACCTCCACTCTTAACTAAAGTTCTTGTGATTGTGATTACACCCTACCATAATTTGTGACCATACTATTACTCCTAAATTTCTCTATTGTAGAATCATACGTGTTGTTAATATACCTTATGTTTTAATAGTGTTTCGAGTATGTAACTATGTTGCTGCAGCCATACGTGTAAATGTCAATAGGTTTGTGTTGACTGGCTTAGTTTATGTGCAGGGAACTGGAATGTTTCTCAGAAACTATTAGACGACTATTAAACATGAAAAACAACTACGTTATTCATGTGTTGTTATGTAATGTACTAACTTATGTTAGAAAACTGTTGTAACTATAGTTACATACGTGTAAAATATAAGCACAGACTTTAAAGTAATCGTTACTTGGCTGTACAATTTATGACATCGTAGTCTATGGTTAAACTTTTGAGCTTCTAGAAAATGAACACATTCGATTTATTATGTAGAATCAGCGCCAAAGAAATTCTATGTACTGATATAATAGTCTCTGCCTATCCCTCCTACTAGCGTATTTTGCTTTTGCTAAGTTGATATAAGATTATACTACTATTATAAGATTTTTACATCTCTTCAAGATACCGAAAGATGCAGAAAGTTCTTAGGAACAAATCGTGGTACGTTATTAAAGTATTTTCGTGTTTAGTGCGGCAGTTTGGACGTCATTTGATGTAACGATGAATCAAAACCGGCCCTTTAGGTTGTAGGCACAGCGGGATTAAAGGAAAGGTGATTAACATGAGTTTCAATATTTTTATGTTTTATTTATTTGAATTTTTGTTGTCATTAAGAGTGTTGTTTTTCTGATGCCATATTTTAACAGTAGTTAGTTATTTAGTAAACATTTAAGTGTGTAATTAAACTAAGATTACAACATATCAAACTAGCATATCTGAAGTTTAACAATAATGGAAACTCTGATATATTTTAATTACTTATTTTTATTTTTTAATCGCGATGTGTCTTCAACCTAGAGGGCCGGCAGTGGCCAGTTGCAGTGGTCAGTGCCGCGCACTTTCGCCGCCGCCTGCCCCCCCCCCGTATCCCTCCCCGCACCGTCGGCATTTCTCCCCAAGGACACTGCGAACCCGTCCCTAGGGATGTACGATTTACCTAATTAAAACTTTCTCATTAATGTAGACGTTAAATTATAATAAAAACACATCTAAAAAATTCTTGAAATTATGCATTTTAGAATATTCTAGTATAAATCTGTTGACACAAATTACTCTGGAATCCGTAACCTATCTATTACCCCGTCTATTACCTTGAAAACAGTTCCTAATTACAGAAGAATGGAATGAAATGGAAGAATGGAATAAAAGAATGTTTTAAAGCTAAATTTTAACAAAATTAGAGTATAGATGTTCCTCGGAATTCTAGGATAAATACAGTCCATCACTAAAGCATTGGTGGAGCGTAACGTCTGTGGCTAATAAGTAAACAGATATAATTTTACATGTGGAATAAAAGTCATAAAGTTGTTTAACCGTAGCCGCGTAGGATTTCGTAGGACGGCTTCTCACGCTGTCCTGTTTTACAACTCATTATAAATGGTAATATTTGTTAGAGTTTTTATGTAAAATATGGTAATGATGTACAAATATGAAGTTTAGTTGATACAAGTTTAAATTTAAATTTAACTTATAACGCACGTCGGCTAAAAGATATCGTTATTTATCTTTTTAAATAGCCTTCGCCCACGACTAAATCCGCGTGGAATTAGAAAAAAACAAAAGCCAATAGTCTATGTGTTCTTCCAGACTATGACCTACATCTATGCCAAATTTCATCGAGATCCGTTGAGCCGTTTAGGTTACAAACTCTAACAAACATCCATCCATCTAAACTTCGCATTTATAATATTAGTAAGAAGTAAGATAACAATGATTGGTAGCCGAAATATGTCTTAAAACTAACTTCAGATGATATAAAAAACACATACTTAGTGTCACTTAATTTATTTCTGAAAATCTTACTACATACTTCTTACTAATATAAATGCGAATGTCTAGATGGATGTAAGTTTCTTACTATACGTATCTCCAGAATTGCTTTAAGGATCTGGCTGAAAATTGACATAGACGTAGAACAAAGTCTGGAAGAACACATAGGCTCAAAGTTAAGTTTTATTTAGTTCCGCGCAGACGTAATCGCCGGCGAAACGTAGTCCTAAATAAAATAAGAAAAAACCAATCTCAAATTCAGCAAGTCGAGCGGCATGCGTGGAATAAGTCAAAATTGTATTAGGTATACATATAGTGCTATCTACCTGATACTGTCGTAAGAACTTAGGACTCCATCAGTGCACCAAAGGCACCCTAATATTGCCGCATTCCATCGCATATGCCAACAGAACACACTGAAAAAACAACCTTATCCGAAGTCCTTAAGATTTTAAATCGTTTCAAAGTCTATTGTACTTGTAACGTAATGTGTTTGAGCCATTCGGTGGTCAATAGCTGTGGTGAAAAGCGCAAAAACGCAGTTCAGGACGACATTCCTTCGAGCCCGCCTTCCACAGGGAACATTAGAGGCATGGCTAAATGGCAACGCTCTTGCTTTGGACAAACACACCGCTTGATTATTGGCATTTTTATTATTTTCAAGAATGTACAAGGTCCGATTTGAATTCATAATTAATTATTTACCATAATGTTTTCCTATTTCTTTCTAATTATTTCGGGCTGACTAGTGTGATGCAAAGACGTTGGTTAGCACTAGTCTGATGCCTTCCTCTTAATGATACCATGCCTGATGCCACTGCACTTCTTCAAAGGGTGTCAAAATACCGACATAATCCGTTTTTAATCCTGCAGAAACCTCTAAACATTGTTTTAAGCTGTTGTCAGAATATTACATTTTAAATAACTAGAATCTTTGGTTTTCCCTTATTAATTGGCAGGTTTTAATTAACATAAGACTATTTTATGTCCAGTATTATGTTTACAAAACACTTTTTTAATCCTAAACCTAACAATTATTTCCAAAAGTACACAAATGGCTATAAAATGCCAGCATACATATTCCTAAGTACTTTGAAAAATGCCTTTTTGTCCTTTGCACTTTTTAGACGTAATTTACGCCGCGTCTAACGCACGACTGGTCATAGATGAAGCATGCGTAGATTGGACTTTTAATAAAATAGAGATTGTTACCTACTAATTATATAGTTACATCACAAAAAAAGATAACCAGCTGTTTATCTATACTAATATTATAAAGATTTTGTATGTATTAAAATAATTCAAAAACTACTGGGCCGATTTTAAAAAATGTTTTACCGTTGGGAAGGTAATTTATCTGTAACATAGGCTATGTTTTTTATTATTTTTTAATGTCGCGCGGGCGAAGTCGCGCGCAACAGCTAGTAAATCATATAATAAAAATAGAGACGTTCTTTAATAAGCTTTTATATTACATTTACATTCGTAATTACAAAAACATCGTTTGTAAATTTCAGAACTATTTATCCTGATGAAATGTTAGTTATGAGCAATTTTTTCTTGTCTATTTTTATTTGGCACTACAAATAAATTCTATGGCATCGACTGCGTTCAAGACGAATGGTAACAAGAGACCATATATGGAGCATGTCAATTTATCGAACGCATCGGATACGTTCCCGCGCATTCGATCCAACATGGCCGCCGGCGACAATTTTTTGTTCTACATGTTTAGTTTAGTACCATAGGTTTCCAGTTTTCATCGCAGAAACATGTACTACAACATATTGTTATCACAATTATTTTTAAAGAGAACGACAGTGATGCAATTGGTAATTTTATTTTCGACTCTGCACATCTGAGATGAAAACCGGTGTTTAGTTTGTACAATCTATATAATTAAAAAAAACATTGATTGGACTATGGTTATCGTTACTTAATTAATTACTAATTTCTTCAATTATACCAATTACTAGAAAATTTAAACAGAAAATCTAAATAACAAAACACGTTTAAATCGGTTTGTGATCGAACTAACTTAATTTACATAATAGGTAATAAAAAAAAATATAACTTTATATACAAGTAAATATACAAGTTTTTCGCATATCGTTAGTATTAGATAACAGAGACGGGCAGCGCCCCCTGCCGGCTCGTTACATGTATGTAGGCATTATTAAAAGTTGCAGAATCAAACATCCCTTATTACAATGAACTAGGTTTCATGCACACTGTTAAGGCTGGATAAGCACTGGATTTTAGAAGGCTGCTAAGAAGAATATGTCCTGATATTGAGATTTTTAAATATTTCAATTGGGTTTTGTTAATTCTAATTTGGATGAAATCTACTGCCATTTGTGTTTATCTAAAGGTATCATAAACAGATTTGTAATACATTTATTTAAAATTATTTAATGTAAAGATCAGATGGAGAGAAAATTGTATAGATAACCAACTTTCACCCGCAACTCCGTCCGCATGGAATTAAAAAAACAAAAGCAAGTAGCCTATATGTTCTTCCAGACTGCCCTCTACATTTAGGACAAACTTCATCGAGATCCGATCAGCCATTTAAGCTACAAAGTCTAACAAACATCCATCCATCCATGTAAACTTTCGCATTTATAATATTAAGTACGATTGTAAAATTAATTAATTATAACTCAAAAATGATTCGTCTGTCATTAAAGCATTCTCTTTGGGATAAAAAAAGTATTTTTAACTACCCCCTCCCTTCATCATCCTGCCCCCCTAGACCATCGGCAACTGTGTGTACTCACCTTAACAGTCCGCACACAGAGTCCGGTTGTGTTAGAACCAGTCGCTTCCCATTAGAAGTTATTGCTTCAGTTTTTTTGCGAGCGTCCTCTCGTATCCAGCCTGATTTAATTTTCAGCAAGAATTATTGTACATTTTCATCATACATTAATTAAACTAATTTAATTAATCTAATGAATACTACATTTTTTTAAACATTACACAAATGACAATAATTCCATGCAAAAATACTATTTAGTTATATAAAAATAACTTTCTTTACAATTTTAAAGCTATACTCATTCGTTTACTCTGTCGGGACGTAAATAGTGATATTTTACGGACAGCAAAGTTTATTTTTAAAGTTGGACTTCATTCGTCCAAATGCGTGCCATATCAGAATATTTGTGAGAAAATTTAAGACTTGTGTAGGTAGTTTGAAATTAGTTTGCTTATTATAAATGCTTTCAAAAGCAACTTGGCATATATTAATAAAAATCCCATTCTAAATTATATAAGAATATATTTATTACAATTCGGCTATTTTAGTTTTAAATAATATGAAAGATTTTGTTTTGTTCCATTTATGTTTTCAATAGTTTGAGAAAATCAGATATTAGCATTATTAAATAATTATCTAGTGGAAGAAGTTATTTACATGTTAATTTGGTATCTATTAACCTAATTCGTGTGGGTCAAGCAATAAATTAGTCGAAGTTACAATGTAAATCGATTTCTTCCAATCGCTTCCATTTGCAGATTACTCTGCTTCGAATCATTTTGCGACCACTTTTACACAACATAGTCAATATTGTCAAGGTTTTATTATTAAAACTACATAATAAGCTTTAAAATTTATATGAATGTGAACATCTAAACTACGTGTTTAAATAGGTTTTTATAAGAAATATAAATAAAAGCTGATGGTGAACAACCTACAACTCTCCAGACAGATATTAAAAGATTAAGATTTGTAAGAAAAATTTAATCGCGTAAAGTAAGAAAAATATTTCTCCAACAAAAGGACTTATCATATTTACGTAGCAGCAAGATTTCATTTTATCTGCAGACGAAATTCTCAGGACATTGACGGAGGTCTCCGTGAACTTAGCGGGGGCATTATCTCGACGTTCCAGTGAGCGCGGGTTTAGGTAATTGCAAATTGTAAAGCGCAAAATGTTCTCTTGGTATTCGCTCAACCTCTTGTATCTGATATTTTGCCGTTATCTGCAACAAACATTTTAGTTCCTTCACAATGAATTGTTCTAAATTATGATTAAAAACTAATTAAATTATATAAAATAAGAGTGAGTTAATATACAATTAATATACAGTCTTGTAAGTTCGGTATACAAATATTTAAAGGTGACTGAACAAATTAAAGCGAAATATCATCTCGAAAACTTTCTGGTAATATCACAATTTCACGCCAAGGTTGATATCTCGTTACTCTACCGGGATTTCGGCCCCACGCCCTGAATCCCGAACATCCCTAATGTACTGGAACGAATCACCTCACCCATATGTGGAAAATAATTATAAAGTCATCCGTTCGAACTCGGTTTCCGTGAGAAGGGAACATTATTAAGGAAATTGCTTATTTATCACAGCAGTTAATGTTATGGTTAAAGTTTTAGTTTTGAAGTAGCGAAATTGACACATGTCTGATGTACGACATTCAATGTTCTAAGATAGTATTATTTCATAGTAAACCAAATGAAATTATTTTTTTTTTTTTATTATTGCCATAACTATTAAATAAAGAGATTCATAGTATGGTGACGAGTATCTATATACGAAATTAGTCTTTTAACGGTGAGTGAACTTATCAATAAAAAAGCATAAATTCTTTATGTGGATAATTGTATTTTAATTGATCAAGAAGTCACTAAAATCGTATCCCCCTTGAACAATAATCAAACACTTGTTCATGCGACTGGATCGCAAATCGTACATTAAATCACAATTAGGTTTTACGTCCCTGGGACCCGCAAAGTTCTTGTCAGCGAAGGACGATAATCCAGCGCTTAGTCGTCATTCTTTTTTACGTAAAAAAAACTTTTTCTTTTGAATAACTCCCTTATTTTCCCCGCAGGCGACCCTCTTTATTCATAAGCTGACGTAACTCGAAGAACCTTAAATGAATGGTTGTTCCTTGTTTTACGCGTCTATTCGCAACGCTTTAGGTCGGAAAGTTCAGAGATTTGCGAAGAAAAATATAATAATATTGACGGAGATAAGTTGGAACAGTAGTTATTTATTTCTTTAAGTTAGTCAAAACTATAAAAATACAATGGGTGGCTAGAAGTTCCAACTACATTTTTGTGTTTTAATTTGAATTATCAAGCATCAGGATTTAAATACATCCCTTAGCCCAAATGACAAAATACTTAGTATTATAATTAGCTACTAAAGTATTCTTGTTTATTTAAATGTTTCCGAATGTGAGTAATTAAGTTGTTAATCGTATTCATTGAATTTATTGATTATGTAAATAAGGCATATGAAAACGACATGAAGGATAATAAATTGTTCTTATAGACAGAAACGTTTACCACATTAATTAATACGTAAAGTATATTAACATATTGAGTCGCGTGGGTAAAGTTTCTTACAATGTAGACATAACGAGCCGGCGACATGAAAGCGACTTGCTTCACCAGTTGCACTACCGGGCTTTAAAGTTTCTGCCTACGGTTTTTATACTGGAACTTATTTTTGCATTTTTATTTCAGGCTCAATTTAAAATAATTATTAAAGCAATCTTAACTGAACAAACTACTGCTTATTAATTTTAAAACCCTGGATTTAGTATAATTTTCTAGTTATTTTAAATTAAATATATTATCTACTTTTGATTAAAAATATTAAAATGTTGTTTAAAATTGAATACAAAATGCAAAGTAGAAAAATATTCGTGATTGAATTTCCACGCTGAATACAGGGAAAAAAATACAGACTTAAAAAACCTCGCTTTACGATGCACGGCTAAAATTCAGTTTCCAGTTTTAGCTGAAAATGCTTGGTTTATACAGAACGGAGGCGGGAGTATCTGACAGAGCGCGGGACGAATGGCCACCTCTCGGGCGAGCTATGGGCCGTTTCTACTGGAATGAAACTCACGCGACCCTTATTACGTGTTCTGAAAGAGATTGATTTCTATCCGAATAAAAAATTCTATATATTCTCTATTGCAATTTGAATTTATACAGATTTTAGTCCTCTACTGCGTTTTGTAGAGTTGATACAAAATTCACATTTTAATTTTTAAATTGTATAACAATCTATTAAGTTATAATTTCTTATGCTTTTTCGTTATAATACAACAGTGCTAACAAGCATAGCGTTTGAGTTAGTACTTCATGATTTAAGCGATAAAATATGATTTAACAGGGAAAAGGGTAATTTTATCCTTAACATTTTTTAATAATTCAATAATTATAAAAGAATGCTTACTTGCTATGAGCACACGTAGCACACACCATTATCGGTCCCTGGAGGAAACTTGCTCAAGTCCGTTACATACAAATGCCTTTCATTAACTCGTCGATGTTTCGTCCGAAATACTTTTGTACGCTGCCATTGTGTTTTAAGATGTTTTGCGCATCCCGATTCTAATAAAGACGATAGTTTCTTGTGCGTCCAAGAATATAGAAAGTCGAATTACGTAACAAACAAGATTTTATACCAACATGTGTAAAGAAATTTCTTAGGATAGCAAAAGAAGGAAATTTTCTTTTAATTTCTGATATACATGTGTAGTTTTTTCTACATCATTTAATACCTAACTAACGCTATTGTTCTTTATGTTTCAACGATTTGTCTGCATTTAAAGTAGTATAGATAATATATATAAGAATGCCTAAAGAGTTTTAAATTGTAAAGGAACATATCTACATAATAAAATGCGTCGCTCAACTCTTTACCTTAAACATTTAGGTAGCGAAGCCTGAGAGGTCTATCAATATTCTACAGAGTTTGTTTATCCCATCGTTTCCTTTGAAAGGTTAAAGAAAACAAAAGGGAACAAAATAGGTCTGTTATTCAAGTCATTTCCGATACTGCCTGCCCCGGCGTATCGACGAATCAAATTTCCTCTTCTATAGGAATAAGTTCCAGAGATCTTGTCGTCTCTGCGTAGATGGCAGTCGACCCGACGAATAACAATAGGTAAATTTATGTAAATGAACGCTGTCTACGCAACAAAAAGGAAATGAGCCGACGCTCGAACATTCAATTCGATTGTCGAACGGTTTTGTGAGCGGTTATTTTGAAATATGTACGATAGTTTGTGACTCAAAGACTCTGACGTCTATATCTTTGGATTCTTCATCCATATTATAGTTTGTAGTATAAGGGATGTGTTTGTCATTGGATTATTCCACTTAAAAGCCGTGTCGACGATTTCTAAGTCGAAATACAGCAATGGTTGAAGACATTTATTAACTCGATTTTTTTTAAAGAACCATGTACTTTATTCTAATGTATTGTAATAAAATGTTCTAGAAATCTCACAAAATGTTTGTGTTAAAATTATCGTAGGTACATTTTGCTAATATATCTTAAGATTATAAGCTCGGTTTAAAGTAATGTGTTACGATGTTTACGTGTTACGATCATAGATGGTTTTATATCTGAACGAATCCACTTTCAACTCCATTTCTAATATAAAATATTTTCTATACGTATCGAATATATCAAGAGAATTTCACTTACATGTTTTATTGAGTAAATACATAAAGTTACATCTCGGCCATTCCGCTCGTAAGCGACAAACATGTCGGTGAAGAATACTTTAAGAAAATTCCATGCGAAAAACAACAACATTGTTGGCATGTTCGAAGCGCTTACGTTTTCATTTTATTTATAAATTTTACACAAAAGTTTAACACATCTTTTGCATTGTATTTTTTTAACGATGAAGACGTTTTTTAAATAACATATTACTAGCGTAGATATTTATTCTTATTACTTTAGGAAATTGCTTGCATTTCATTCATACATACGTTTATATAAGATTGAACGTATGAAATTATTAGTCAAATATCTTATCAAAAAATTATTCACAGTGTAGCTCTAGAAATATAGTTAGCGGCAAATTTAATAAACTTTCCTTGGAATGTGAATAATAAATAAAGACTGAAATATTCCGACCTCGTGTAATATGTGTACGTAAGCAGTTTACGTTGTTTCACTTTACTCCGCACGTGTCAAAAATGAAAAAGGCCTCGCAAAAGTTTCATTGCAAGGCGTACCCATGTGTGACACATCTAGAAACATCCGCCAATTTCATTCCTCCGCTCTCTCCCTGGAGCGTAGTAAACACCATCTCAATACCGACCCCCCACCCGACTCATCCCACCACGGCATGCGTGCTCGGCCAACTGACGATCTCAAAGTTGTACCATGGGTAACCAGTATAAGTTGACCTTCCACCCATCCATCATTCTGTTATCCTCCCACACAGGGTAAGCAATGCAGTCATTTTTACAGATCTAGTTAAAGTTGTTAACGAATTTTTACTAGTAAGACTACATGTTACTTGGTCGTTTGTCTTTCAACAAACAAACGCGTCTAGAAAGTTCTAAAGTTAAGTTAAATTATGCGTAGATAGTAAACAAACATACTAAGTTATACTTACCTTATAGTAACAATTATGTTCTTACTTTAAAAGATTATATCTTTTCGAATCAAAAGATTAGAGGTCTGATAATTTATGTATGCTGAGCTCGCATTTCATGTAAATACAACTAAGTAAGCGATAAAAGTTAACAACCGAATCTAAACTAACATTTAATTTGTATAAAGCCGCCTCGGCAACAATATAATAAGACTCCAACCAACGTAAAGAGAATAACTTAAATTAAATGCAATTACTCTTGAATTTTGAATGTAAGTTTAGGATACAAATAAAAAAAATCAACACCACAACAATACAGGTTTAGACATAAAACAACAATCATACTTCTTACTATCTAACTAATGTTATAAATGCGAAAGTTTAGATGCATGGATGGATGTTTGTTAGAGTTTGTAGCCTACACGGCTGAAAGGATCAGAATGAAATTTGGCATAGATGTAGTCTAGAAGAACACATAGGCTACTTACTATTATTTTTTTTATTACCACGCGGACGGAGTCGCGAGCGAAAGCTAGTGTGTCATAAATAAAACGGTATTGAAAGCGTGGGAACTTATTCAGTACAAATATTAAAATTGCAATAACTGACGTTTGCGTCAAACATTAATTGATTCAACTAATAGTACATTTTATTAATATCTGCAACATTATAACAGTCTGTTCATTAATAAAATATCTATCGTGTTAATAACGTAGGCACATTCTCACGCACATGTCATTCCAACTAATAAGTTATTACCTTCCTTATTGTTCTGTTAAAGATAATTATATCGAAGTAGTTAAGGTCAGTACAAGTTCAATCCCAGCTACTAAAAACTCTATTACAAATTAAACGGAATCTATGGCAAAAATAGTATAAATATTTAGAGGAAAGTTGAAGGATTTTTTTTAAACACTGATCGGATGCCTAGCCAGACCTAAAGCAAATTGTAAGATTTAAAGTTATGTATCCTTTCCTCAGAAGAGCTAGTACTTAAAAATAATTAGACGTTAGATGTTCAAGTAGTTCTAGTGATATTCAGGATGTGTACCCGAATCAGTATTGGTAATTAGATGTTAATCTATTAATTGCTTTGAATTTTAAGATGTCGCAACTTTGCGTTAATAATAAAAGCAAAAACTTTCTTCATTTAAATTATTTATTTCTTAAACAACGTTATACGTTTAACTTTGGTCCGAATTATTTCATACTATATTCACCAGCCCAAACGAGCGCCGTGTCCGTAAGCGGAGTACGCACCGTGAGCCAGGGGAGCGGCGTAGGTATTGTAAGCCAGGGGAGAGACGACAGTACGAGCGATGGGGGCTGCGTACGCCAGACGGGGAGAGTGAACTCCATAAGAAGAATATCCAAGAGGAGCGGCGTGGGCAACAGAGTTGCTGTACGCGGAGTATGATACGGAGGCGGGAGCGACTTGAGTGGCTACGGCGAGGGGAGCAGCGTGAGCACCGTACGCTACGGGAGCGACGCGGGCAGCGTAAGCCACGGGAGCAGCGTGTGCAGCGTATGCCACGGGAGCAGCGTGGGCAGCGTATGCCACGGGAGCAGCATGGGCAGCGTATGCCACGGGAGCAGCGTGAGCAACGGGAGCGGCGTGGGCGAGGAGCGCGGGCTCTCTGCGCACGACGGCGTTGAATCCGGAGTGGGCGTTAGCGGCGTAGTCGACGGTGCGGCGGTGGCCGTCGGACCAGTTCTATTAAAATATAATTATTTTGTTGCCCTAATTTTCTTAAAATAAAATAGAACCAGAAAGTATGCATATCGTATGGTAAATTTGCGCTATCTGACAAGTGGATTTATTGCTCCGCCAGTTATTACCCTGCGTTTTGCGTCGTCGTATGTAAATTTTAATGTGTGACCGGCCTATTTCGTGTTGCAGTAAACAAGGTTATAAATACCAACCATTACACTTACTGTCCGTATTTTCTATAGATTGAATAATTTCCATAAACAAAAAAAAATAAACATTGAATTTTTTTTATAGATTTCTATGCGTTTGTTAACATTATCTAAATATGTCGATCTATTTCGAAAACATCTTTCTCTCACCATACTTGATACTTTTTGGGGATTATAAATTACAGGTGCATCTTTTATTAGTACATAACAAAACTCAAAATCAAAGTTAAAACATAGAATATTTTACATCTCGCTGTGAAAAATGTTTGCAATGAATACTACCCGTTCAAAGTCAGAGCGTGTTGTCTTTTACATAATATAAAATTGGATAAACATCGAAGCTCATCTTTGATATATGCCTGCAGGTATATTTGTTACTCAAAGGACGACGTTGTCAAATAGCTTCCTAATAACTCTGAACGTCAAAAGAAATTGATGTTAATCCCGGCTCAGCGGGATTAGATTCTTTGATGTCAGCTACGATCCGGCTCTTAACTAGAAGCTACGGGATAGCCGTCTACGAGAATAATGTTGCCATTATCGAAACATAAGCTCGTTTATCCGGCACGATTTATTCTAAACATTACTCTAATAGTGTTGTGGGGAATATAATATTGGAACATATATCTATTCACACTTAGCCACAGTTGTTAAATGATATGATAAGATAAATTGTGGATAGCTAACGGTATGGGATACTAAAGTATAATAAAGTGTACTATGGTAGAAATTTCTAGAAAACAATTGTTTGCGCGGGAGATGCTGGCAGCACTTGCATACGTCAGAACCAAAAAATAACAGCGACAAAGTGTTCGTACAGCGCGCATACTTGTCTTTATATTATTATAAATTCTGTAATCTTGCCCAATAAACCATTTAAACCAAACAGTAATTATATAAAAATGGTACTCACTTCGGCTTGATCACTATTAGAAGGTTTCCACAGTCCATCATACCACGGTTCATTTAAAATACGTTGTGATATTGTCTCATAAGACTTTTCACGCGCTTTCTTTGAAATCTCCGTTTCGTGTCGAGCAAATTTTACCGTCACCTTTAAATACATTATAATAAAAATTAATTAAGGTAAACATTCATTAGGAGTTCGAGTTCAAAGGAAAAGGTAATTAAAAAAATTAAAAAATACCAGTTCATAAACAACACTTCACAATCCATTTCCAATCTTACTAATCTCACTAATATTATAAATACGAACGTTTGGATGGATGGATGATTGTTAGAGTTTGTAGCCTAAACAGATGAACAGATCTTGATGAAATTTGGCATAGATGTAGTATAGTATAGTCTGTAAGGACACATAGGCTACTCACTTTTGCTTTTATTAAATTCCATACGGACGGAGTCGCGGGCGAAAGCTAGTTTAATCTAATACTTTTAGTTGACTTTCTTTAAAAAACTACAAGAACACAATTAGGATAGGACTTTAATAAGTAACAATCGTTCGTAATGTGTATAGTACAAATCCTTTTAAAAATCGACATATTAATAAAATATAACATACCTGTTGAATTTCCGGTTCTTTCTCCTCATCTTCAGAATTGTCTGCTTTATTTTTATCATGTTTTTGTTTATCTTGTTTATCATAGTATGAACAAGACGGCCTAAGTTGTACAATACCTGTGAAAAAATTCAATTCAGCACATATTGGGTAACTAATTGAAAGTATGTGAAAATCAATTTTTACATATTCAATACCACTATGACATTTATATACTAAAATCAACTAAGAGAGCGAAAAAAACAATTATTTTTTTTATTTATACAAGTAAACTAACAAGAAATGATAATACACAATATTTTTATGAAAAACAATAATAAGTACCATAGAGAAAATTTATCCTAATTATGGGTTTACACAAGATCATATGTCAATAGAAAAGCTGGCACAGCTACTGGTACAAGTCGTTCATGCCAGTCAAATAAATCTCGAGATCGTACGAAACGGGACGTGTGACAATGTCAAGGGGGGAGGAATCCCTCGATCCTCTCTCAACTTATATGACCGTAGATGTCACAAAAATATCGTATAGCTATTTGCACTTGGCAGTAATTTCATGCAAGTATGCACTGGCATGTGTATTCCCGCCCTAACATTTAAAAACGAATAATAATTTAGAAAACTAATCAAAACTGAAATTCCAGAAAAGCGTATTCTTCTGAAGTAATCGGAAATCTCATTCTACTTTTGAATTA
>JAOCNA010000003.1:383639-394135 GCA_026546675.1 Papilio helenus
TACGGACACCGGTGGAACAACTTACAGACGGTCATTGGCATAAGTCGGTGCCAAACCGCTAGGGGACTGGTTCCTTGGCACGCGCTGCGCCGGCTGCCCTCCAGCACCGCCGCCGGCACGTTGTCTACCACCGACCCCTCCTCTCCTACACGTTACAGGAACAAGGATAAAGTGCTAGTTAAAGCACCCAGTATGATTATCGGTTATCAGATAATTCAAGATTGAAATCTATGGCACTAACACAGTTTTAGGGCTTCCGGAAAACTTTAAAAAAAAACCTTTAGTGTTCACTTCCTACGTCTCTACCTCTTCCTTCTACACTCTTTCTTATTTTATATCCAATTTAAAATGTTGAAGTATAAATTACCAGGTCTTTTCCGCTGCGGCCGAGCTCGCGGCGTGGTCTCCACCAGCGCGGCGCTGCTGTCGGCCAGGCAGCACGCCAGCCGCGCCGCCTCGCCGCGGGCCCCGCGCGACGCACTCGACAGTCGCCGCGCGCACGTGCCACCCTACACATAAGTCGAACTAGACTAGACTAAACATTCAGCAATTAGGATGTAACATAGCAGTCCTAGTAAAAGTAGTGTGAAATATTTCCATATTTAAAACTCAATTAGCACTTGAAAGAGAGTTGATAATCCCGAGAAATAGTAGTATTGCTGTAACAATCTTACCAAACAGGGTTCATAATACTGCTTTAGTGTCCTGGAAAAGTCGCCGATGTAGCTATAGGGGTTGCCGAGCACATCGAGGCCGAGCACCAGCACGTAGAACTGCTGCACCAGCTGCAGCCAGTAGTGCCGCGACGCCGCCTCCAGCAGCCCCGCCCACGGCACCGGCGCCTGCCGCATCTCCAAATACGACATCCTGCAGCACATTAAATAATGGTCAGTGCAAAAATAAGTCCGACCAAGTAAAAAAAGTTATATTAACTTACTTGATTACGACATCCTTCATATCACAAAGCGAGGAGCCCCAAGAATTAAACAGATACTCAAGCAAATCACTGTTGAACAATTTTGGTCGGTTCTCTTTCTGAATACCGTACTGCGACCGATTGGGACTGTCTGCAGTGTCCAAGTATCCTCTAGACGACAGGCTAAGTACAAGCTTTAGTGGCGACAGATGCACATACTCGAAGAACACGCTCTTCTGTGCGCTCGTTTGGCTCTTGATGGCCAGCATTGTCAGCGGCATGTGGATCAATGCCAAGTCAGCTCGCAGCCTCACAGCCGGCTTCTCCTCCACCTTCCAGTGGTTCAACATATCGAAAATATAATTAACGAATCCCCTGTCCAGGTTCACGCAAAACTCTTGGACTAACACTTTCACATATTTATAAATATCTTGATTCAAATTAGGCAAGTACTGTTTCAAAGCAACAACCTCTATGCACGGTTTAACATCTTTAGATTTTAAATGCGTAGGCAAAGAAGCAGGGTAGAGTACACAGGGGAATACGGCTTCGTACAGTTGATTGTCTATTTGGAATCTTTGCAATTTTAGATGACAATATGAATACGTGTCAGATTTGCGGAGCTGCAACCAAACGGCGGGATTGTACGTCCTCCGTAATTCAGAGAAAAATGGTTTCGTCATTTGCATTTTCTCTAAGTCTATGTGAATGAAGTCTTTGAGGTTACATTTCTTCTGTTCGGTTTGGTATTTATCTTCTATCCACGCGGTGAGATCGGGCGCCAGCTGCTTCCATTTGTTGCTGACGTTCACCTCCCAGCGCGGGAGGGAGTCTGTGACGCTTATGTAGGCCAATTCCTTTACACCAACTCCAGTTTCGACACACACCGATAAGCTCATGCTAGACAGAGATAAATATAGATCGTAGTTACTCCTTTCAGAATCAATCATCATTCTGTACTGTTGAGCTATTCTTTCATCCTGAGCTAATGCGTAAACTCTTTGATAGCCGTTCATAAAAGATACCCAATAGACTATAACTTTGTCTTTCCTCATCTTCTTGGTTTTTACGAGGTTCTCGGGCAACTCGAAGCTGTCGGAGTCATCGCTGCTAGAGGAGCAGGGCTCGGGGGACTTAGGGGTCAGGCGCTTGAGTGTCGAGGACAGCTTGGAGGTCACGCTACTAGTCGCCACCAGGGTGGAATGCTTCACCGATTGGAAACTGACCTTTTCCTCCCCGTATCTGTTAAAATTAAAAAGAAAATCATTTAAATGTATCTACTTATTCTTAATTTCGAGTTTCACAAAATTTCTTCTCACCCATCCTGAGAGAAGTCAGCAAGGAATCCCTTTCCCTTGTTATTGTAGATGTTCCACATGAGCTTCCTCTCCTTGGCGGGGTCGTCCCAGGTGTATAGCAGGGACTGATGAGGGCTCAGTAGCGCCACCTGGCCGCACTCCGCCTGATGCAGTTTGAGGAACAAGTCCTCACACAGGTTGTCGATGCGGACTGGCGCGTCACCCGCACAGTACGACTTGAATGTGATGATGAACGGCCGATCTGTTCCCCCCGTTACGTCCACGCTTATTGCAGACTGTGGGATAATACAGATGTCACTGAACAGACAAAGAAACTGGAATCTGTAGGAATTAAATGTATGTCATTACCACCGGGTAATCGTGAACAATATCCGTTTATAATTTCATTAGTTTACTAACATTCCGGCCATCTAACATTACAAATATTAACTAGTTACGTTTATATTCCTTACAGGAAGTCGCTAAATAAGTAACTAGTTTTTTGTAGTAACTAGTCTTCCGACAAAGTTTACATGAAAATTGTTAAAGTAAATATCGATTGCAAGACACCAAATACGTAATTCATAAATCTTTGCTATGAAAGTGAAAACATATTGAGGTCACTGAACTGTTGATATATTTTAGTTACCAATTTATTAAAATTCTATTTTCTAAGAACATGATAAATAAAATTACTTATAAGATGTTAATTGGAACAACATCCATTCCATCCATTGGTACACCTTGAGGAGAACACTTTTGTGTTTAAATTTTAACAAATGCTTAAATTAAAATTTGTAATACTCAACCTACTAGCATCAAAAACCGTCATGACCCGCCTTACGTCACAGCCGGACCCCGCGAGCTCTAACTCAATTCACACCACTTTCAAAACGGCACTTATAAAATTTACACGTAAATTTCACTTCCTCTCAGTTTTCAGACGACGCGGCAACAATCGCAACGATGCGACTATTTATTTTATTTATATTGATGTGCTGTGCTGCCGGAATATTATGTGATACGAACTCTTCTATGCCAGAAATTATTAGAGTTAAACGCGCTAAATACTACTCCAGTCCACCGCAGAGGTTTTACAAAAGACCTCCTATGAGTTACCCGAGTCATGGCGCGTTCTCCTACACGCCACCACCAAGCCACATGATGGATGATGAAGACCAAACACCTCACCATAGACCACATAAATATAGCAGACGACCGACTAACGAGGGTCTCGGTGATGAAGACATAAATAATCTTCTCAAATATTTATCCAAAAAAGATTTAGATAAAATCGTCGAACACACACTAGCGAAAGAGAAATTTAAAAAAGATTATGACAAACCATTAGATATCCCCAAACCTGTATATAATGAAGTTAACAACGAAGATTTTGATGATGGAAATAAATTTTCTCTAAACGGTCCATACATTAAGCCGAATGGTGATTACGCGCCAACAGAAAACCTAAGTTATAACGAAAATTATTCAGAACCTAGACCAATTGTGGTACCGGATACCCCACAAAAGACTGGAAATTTACATTTTTATTCTCCAACATCGAGTGAAGGACAATCCAACCAGCAGTTCGCAGAAGTAGATGGTTATATGCAACAAGCAATCAATGGGTTCGGCTCTCAGTCTGGTTCGAGTATATTCACTGACGGTAAAGTAATGCAAGAGGAACAGTTACCGGTTCCTTCTAACTTAAGATACGAAGACCATTATGCGTCGTTTACTAATAACGACCCCGCTGTAGTGAAGGCTGATCCCAGTTCGTACAGAGTGGAGAGTTTCGGCAGCTTACCTCTAATGAACTATGACTCAAAGTTGCATACCGTTAGTTCATATAATGTACCGCATTATACTGTGAGTATTTTTTTTTAATATCAAAAATTATGTGATTCCGTATTAATTTTATTATCTGTCTATAAGACATCTTCATGATTTTACTTTCAAAATGTTATATTTCAAATTAAATAATGCAAATAATTCCGGCTTCATGTTGTATAACGTATTAAGAGTCGACATAGTCTAATAAGTTAGACTATTACCGTCTTTGAAAAATATAATTAATTTTTAGCAGTTAGGATAACAGTTGCATAAGTAAAAATTAATTTGAATAACAATGAATTTTAAACTAAAGAAGTATTGTTAAATTTAGATTATCATAAAGTTTACATTAAATATTAACAAAATCCATACCTTCTCAAAGACTAAAGCAAACATTAACTAAATAACTAATTGCTCAACAGGTAACAACACCTAATCAACAGCCAGCAACTCCTCAACAACAGCTACCATCCAATGGTAACACTCGCCAGTCAACTGTGGAACTCACCAGTTCCCGGGAGACCAAGTACCCAGACCAGAGTGACGCACACCTCAAGGCTACAAAGATCTGGACTCACAAATCTACTGGTACTGCCTACTATCTCCACAAAGACGGCACATTGTCGCTGGAGAGACCACGGTTTCCTAAGTATGGATAGATTTTTATGTGTTTTAAGATAATTTATTGTTAGAATTAAGCTTTGTTAATTGTTGAATAAAATATTAGAAGAAATTATTGTGTGTTCATTGATGTCATACTAGCTAAGCATTAGTAGATACTTAAATGTGTTCTTTCTATGCCATAACATTTCACACTCACCCCTTTATCCATTCTGAGAACGGTGAAATGATTCTTCGTGATGGGAAAATGTTGAGACACGACGTTGGAATCCCTGTACTTGCAGTGCATCGACATAGAGTCGGTCTGCGGCCAGAACGGCGTGCATTGCTGCGGCGCCAGGTCGATCCACAGGTCCGCAGCCTCATTCTCTTCCATGAAACGCAAATGTTTCTTCGTGTCGTTGTAGACGAGGAAATATGGTAGGAGCGTTACAATCTTAGTTAGTTGCGGACAAAGTTCCGAAAGTGTAACCTGAAGAAAAAGAAGTAACGTCGAGAAGAGTAAACAAGAGTGTATTAGTGGGAGATGGATGGCAAGAGAGTGCACTAACATGCAGCAGCATTCGGTAATGTATTCGACGTTCGGCGTGCGTGCAGACGAGCAGGCCGGGCGCGTGCGGGCGGGCGCGCGCGGGCCGCGACCAGCCCGACTGGTGCGCGCGCACGCGCAGCCGCTCCCCGCGCCCCGCCCACAGCACCGCCTCCTCGCACACCTCCTGCGCCGCCTCGCCGCGACCGCCCTAGCACACAAAATTCAAACCAACATAGTGGTACCGAAAATGTCAAATCGTTAAACCGGCAAGACACACTCAGGGTCCCAGTACCTTGATCTGCAGCGGCAGGCCGGTCTTGTTGATGAGCCAGCAGTGCGCGTAGAGCTGCAGGCGCCAGGCGGGGCCGCGCACCAGCCGCGCGCTCACGCCCAGCTGCTTGTTGCCGCCCTCCGTCTCGCACTCCGTCGTCATCTGCACCGTCTTCTCCGTCATGTCTATATGCAAAACAATAATGATTAGTTTATTAACACGCTTGTTGTCGTTAATGACCGTGACACAAATAAAGAACATGTACGATTTACCCGGTGTCATAGTGAAGCTCCCGGTCCAGGGTAATCCAAGGTAGTGTATGTCTAGGGTTAGTCGGTGAGATTTGGCCAAGTCCAGGGTGTAGACGTGGGCGCGCTCCCCGGGCTCGATGCGCAGCTTCAGGCCCGCGCCGCCGCCCGCCGCCAGCTGCAGCGCGTGCGGCAGGCAGTTGTGCACGCCCAGCGGCGGCACCACGCGCACCAGCAAGTTGGGGATGGCGCGAGAGATCTTCTGGGATTGGCAACCTTAAATAGAATTTAAACTCATAAGTAAGTCTAACTAATGGTTAAAAAATATTGCACCGAAAATATGACTAGTACCTTCAACGGGTACAATCTTCATGGCGAATATGCTCGGATCATCATCGGTCTTCGAAGGGCAGAGGATGTCTTTCGGCGTGCCCAGGTCCTTCACCAGCTCCATCCACCAGATGCCTTGACTCGATGCCTGATAAGTTCTACAAAAAAGATTTAAAATAATTCAATAAGTATTGTAGCATATACTCTGCTAATAAGGAGAGATCAATAATGAATATTTGGTTAAAGTACTGAAAGGTACACCGACTATGGAGTGCGAGGAGTCGCGCACGGAGAGCCGGCGCGAGCCCTCCAGCGACGACACCGAGTCTGTCTCCAAGGGCACCGAGGAGAAGCGGAAGAAGCTGGACAGCGGAATCGGCGAGGGCAACTCCCCCTCGAGCTCCTCGCAGGAGAAGACCGAGCGCAGCGTCGCCTCCGACACCGGCGACGTCTCCGACGACGGCGAGCCTCCCATCACTGACGGTTAACACCTATTTTATTTTTTCACAAGTTATTTTAAATGCAGCAAACGGGCAGCGGAACGCCTGCCGTTAAGTGGTCCGACGCCGGTGAATATTTGCAACACCGAAGGATCTGAAAATGTATCGCTGTCCTTTAATATATTTTGGCGGTGTTTGGTGCAGGTCGTCGTCGTCAGAAGCGGCTGCGCACGCTGGCGCCCGCCTACTCCTCCGAGGAGGAGTCGTCGGAGAGCGATACCGAACGGCGGCGGCGGGCCGTGAACCGCGCTCCCTTCGTCTGCTACAGCGAGGCCGCCTGCGACCTGCGCCGCCAGCGCCGCGCGCTCATGCTGCGCCACGCGCTCGCCGACCTGCCGCTGCCGCTGCCGCTCAAGCTGTACCTCAACTGGGGCCGCCCGCTGCCCCACTAGACCACCCGCACCACACCCGCACCACACCCGCACCACACACACCTCTATGAAGAACGCAGAGTGAAACGCCTAGATCGGCAAGGAAAAACATTTAATTCAACATAGACAGGGATAGTAAATACTTAAGATACGATCTTGTATTATATCAAACTTGTGCCTGATTTCGGTCGGACAGTAGCGCAGAATGACTGGACTGGCTTTCAACTGGCAGTGTGAAAACTAACTGGCGCGTTTTGGTTTTATAATGATTTGAGCAGAGTTCAATATGCTCTCCACTAAGAAAATGCGCAGGGGTGACGAAGATATAGCAACTGTAAGGTGTTAATTAATTAAAATACATAATATGTACCTTGTTTATGATGCTTCTAGAGATGTTAGCCGCACATAGGATGAATAGACCTAATATTTAATTAAGTCTTCACATTGGAGTAAGATTTTTGAGAAATGTTCATAAAAGTATTGTCTATTCAAAAAAAAATAGAGATGCGAAAACAATACAATTAATATTTTTAAATGTAAAAATGTTTATTAACTCTGGCCATCAGTAATTACCATACATTAGTGTCCGAAGTTTAAATTTGATTACATTATTTTAATTACATTTTACTAATTATTAAAAGTTAGTAATAAATTTTATTTTTATATAGCGAAGAGGAATAAATAATATGGCATCGAAGTGAGACGCGTAGCTTATCAGCCGCATGTGCCTGTTCTCAAGCAATAATAAACTTGTTACAAATTTACTTGTTTAAATGCTTATTGTATTTACTGTACATTATAAACTTAGAATGTAGATTTGTTTTAGAGTTTTAGATTAGTCAGAATAAGGAAATGAGATGAGGTTCCTCGTAACCGAGCATGTCAAGGTTTGCCGATGGCCCTCACAATAATACTTAAACAAAACGATTTTCGATTAGCAATATCGTTGGTAGAATCTATAAAATGTATCAAAATGTATGGGAGTATACGTGACAAGCACGTTTTATCGAAAGATATTGTTAGTTCCATACATTTTTGACTTTTCCTTTAGTGATATCAATAATCGAACTTTACATTTTCTTTATTGTAAGGCCGCGGTCACGATACTTGCGAGGAGCGGGGCGGAATGGAGCACAGTGGGCTAAAATCTCAGCTTACATAGACATTTTCATCTGATTTTAATGTCTGTCACTGTGGCCCGCTCCGCTCGTCGCGCCGCGTGTTTCGTAACCGCGGCCTTAGTTGACGTCATGAGTATATCGGCAAAGCTGCGGATAAGTATGTATGTAAGATGTGTGTGCCAGTCCGAGGTGAATGTAAATTGGTAATTAGGAACCTTTGCTAAGCAGACTGCTTAGCGAACGTTTGGTTTTAGTAAGACTGATCGTTTGTCACTAGAGTTGTGTTGCTGAGTTTTATGTATAATTTAACTTTTTTCGTTTAGAATGTTGATATAGATTGTGCAATAGTCTTTTATGCAATATTTGTCCAAAATAATTAATGAATTTGGAACCGATTTGGAAAGTTTCTATTTGTTTTGGACGATTTTTCTCATGAATGAATTTGAAATGTTTCATATTTTACTTTAGTATGAATGATTTTTGAATGAATTGTTGTGGAAATTATTATTTCATTGTATATTACAATACTTACAGATGTGAGTTGTAGTTTGTGTGTTAAAATTTGTAGAATTTACCTCTAAATATATGTGTACGCATATAAAACTTGGTGCCGTGTGAAAGCGCGCACCGCAGGGTTACGTTGAGGGTGTACTTCACGATGTTAACTTCCTCCCCCTCTTTTTATATTGATAAACATTGTAATGATTTCATCATATTCTTGTAAATATTATAAAATGTAATTTGTTTTGCTGCTAATAAATATCCAAGTTTGTTATGGAATGCTGTTTTATTTGCCATTCCAAGAAACTAATAAGAATACTATGGACGAAACTTTATATTGTGTTGCAAGTGTGTAACGGAAAGTTAATAAATAAAACATTTATATTGAAAATTGTTTAATATCTTAATATAAATACAGTTTACATACAGGTGAGTATTCAGCGGTGGGTCTTATGAATAATTCAGATATGTACAGAAAATCTCTTAATATTTTAACAAGTCGGAATGTTTTACTGGCAATAACAATCGGCAATGGACGAGTCCTTACGCGTCCTTACAGCCTCTAGTATTCAAAACGGAGGTAGCTCACTAATATAATACACGTTTATAGGCAAGATATTTTATACATTTTGAAACAAGGTGTCGATGAGAGAGTGAGATGAGGTCCCTTTGACATTTGACGAACGAAACTTGTCACATTTTACACAGGCGTAAAATACTTGGAAGTTTATCATTTTAATTAAATTTATTACACTTGACAAATATAAAAAGATAACATGATTCGAATTACAAAGTCCATTGCCGGGCTGAGAGCGAGGTGCTAGCACCACTTGCCGGCGTGGGCGTGGCCGTTGTGTCGCGGAGTTGCGGCTGCGGGCGCGTGCATGGACTGCGGGTATAGGTCATCGGCTGCGGGCGCCTCGCACGCACTCAGGCCGTGCAGCAGCTTGCGCTGCGGGCGTGGCGTGGCGCGCGACGGGTCGCGGATCTTCTCGCGCGCCCACCTGTCCGCCGCATACGTGCGCTTCACAGGCCGCTTGTGCGGTGAATCGGGCCCACCGTCGCCGTTACGCGCCTCCGAGGGCGGCCTACTCGGCGTCTCGGACTCGCTGCCGTTAAGTATGGAGTGTGCGCTACGCGCCTTGTGCAGCGAGAGTCGCAGCGGCTTACGCGGCGGCGTCGGCCGCGACCTGCCCTCCTCGCCTCGTCTATCCTCGTTTCGCTTGTAGTGGCTCGTCCGAGTCGAGCAGGTCTCCGAGCCGTAGTCCAACCGCGGTGAGCTGCTGTACATATCCCCGTTTGGAAAATCGGAACACTCGGATTCGAACTCGGAGGACTTTGCGCTTCGGCAGTTTACTTTCGACGACCTGCGGCTCGACTTGTGCGCGTTCTCGAGCACCTTGCCGTCTATCCGATGGTACGTGTAATGTCTGTCCGACTCCAGCTGAATGTCTTCGGAGCTGTCGTTCTTCTTCATTTTGCGCAGCCGCTGCGATTTCTTTAGCTGTTCTATGATCGACAAGGTCTTTCTTTCCGCCCAGTTGGTCTTCTTTATGCTCTCTTCTATTCTGTCGGCTGCTTTTTTGATCTCGTAATGTCTGGGCTCGCACGAGCGGCTGGTCGAATGCGAGTCTTTGGCGTCCAAATCGCTGTCGGACCTAAAGCGGTCCTCCGTCTGCGATTTATTGAATCTTTCGTTTTTTATTCGCTGCTTCTCCATGTGTCTTTGGTTTCGTTCAATCATGCGTATGGCGGCGTCAGTCTCCGCGCCGTAGTCGACGGCGGCGTGTATGCAGTGGTGCGAGAGGGAGTGTCGCACGCGGGCCGCGCGGGGCTCGGCGCCGTGCGAGCTGTGCGCGCGGCGGGGTGGCGCGGGAGAGGCCAGGCAAGGCCATCATTGCCGTTCTTTATCGGCTAGTCCCTCCCCATCAAGCCTATCAAGGAAAGGAACTGA
>JAOCNA010000003.1:398457-414999 GCA_026546675.1 Papilio helenus
TAAATATCCCCATCTATCCTGCTCTTCATTTGAATTCATCATCAACACAAATCCAATCAACAAAGCAAATAACAAAGCTTCTCTTAGCTTCTCTTCCACAAAACAACAACTCTTCCCAACTCTATTTTAACCAACTGGCTTATCTACTTTCCTAACAACATTCAAGATGCGTTTCTCTACTATCTCTGCTATCCACCTCCAGATGCCCGCCGCCGCGCGCGACCCCCCGCCCTGCGACTGGAATATCCTGCACGAACATCACCTCAAGCTTACCAACATTTTTACCCGAATCGCTATAGGTCACTAATCACTGTAAATCATTTCGAACCTGGCCGATGTATTGAACAGATTAAAAACATACCGTCGTATAAGGACGTTGCTGTCGGGCCGTATGTCCTCGAGCAGCAGGCTCTGCAGGCCGGCGCGCAGCTCGGCGCTGCCGTCGGAGAAGCAGTCCAGCGCCAGCGTCACCTCGCCCGCCGTCAGCCGCGCCAGCCCGCGGCTCGCGTCGCGCACCGGCGAGCTCATCACCTCGTCCAGATCGGAGTATAGCTTCATTTCTATGCCTTCCAGAGTAAACCTGGAACATACCAGATGCTCTCAATCGATTCGGAAACCTGCGATCTTTCGCTGCAAAAGTCGACGGCGATCTGTTTTGTATCCACTTCAGTTTGTTCACCTGACGGTGACTTCCTTCCGTATGGGGTCGCTCTGCGCGAGGAACGCCTGCAGCTTCTTGACGGCGGCGTCGGAGGGCGCCGTCTCCACCGGGGAGCCCGGCACTGCGGCGCCTGCGAACGTAAGCCGATGTTTGAGTCGATTAGTTATAATGTAAGACACAAGCAGGTGACGCAGCCGTGTACCGATGTAGTGCGCCTCGCTGAGGTTGGCGGACCAGACGGCGAGCAGGGTGGCGAGGTCGTTCTGGCCGAGGTTGACGGCGACGCTGTCCATGACGACGTCGGCGGCGCACAGCAGCAGCTCGCGGTGCGCGCCCGCCGCCTGCCGGTACCCCACCGCGCGCTTCACGTCGCACCGCACCGACACCTGCTCCACTATCGGCTCCTGACACAACGAAACATCACCGGCGTGATCGTCGACACGCGAAACGACAATGCTGGGGCGAACGGCTTAGCCAGTTATAAAATGTATCATTGGGCGAGTCCTCACCTGAACTTCGAGCGTGCCGGCCAGGGTCATGACGGCGCGGGACAGCGTGACGTTCTCCAGCTTGACCAGCACGTTGTCTATGAGCGGGTTGACCACCGGGCTGCTCGCCTCCTGGCTCACGTTCAACGGCTTGAAGAAGTTCTCTATCAGTAGGTCACCTGCACGACATTACTTCATCGGTTAATACAATCCTCTGATTTAAATAATACTTACGTTTGTTATTTTGATTTGATATTTACCCATATTTAAAACTAACAAGTCCGGCGATGACGCTTTTTGCGGAAGAAGCAGCACCGGAGCATGGAGCTAAAAGAAAAAAAATCTCATATTTCATTCAAAATGATGAAAACAGAAAAAAAATATATAGAATGTAAAAATGTGTCGATACTTCAATAGCGAGGCTGAGCCTGGAGGCGCAGGTGCGCAGGCGCTCCGCTCGCAGCCGCGCCTCGCGCTCCGCCGCCGCCGCCGCCTCCGCCGCCGCAGACCCCGCCACCAGCGGCTCCGCGAATTGCTAAAATTCAAATCGAACAATGAGCACAACGAAATAAATCAAATTGCCAGTTAGCAATTTAACTCCCACCTGCAGCTGGTGCAGCAGCGCGCACAGCAGCACCACGTGTAGGCGGCCCAGGTAGATGCGCAGCTCGGCGTGCGCGTGCGCACGTAGCCGCGTCGCCGCGCGCACGTACTTCACCTCCAGCACCTTGTCCTCGTCCGGCCACACCAGCTGCGTAAAGCACACGAGGAACATATCATTGTCAAATCTGATGCAAAGTTGACAATGCAGGAAGGGAACACGGCACGTGCCTTAGGATATAGAGTGTTGTCAGACAAGTCGTCGACGTGCAGGGAGCCGAGGTACAGCTTGAAGATGATGCGGTCGTTGGCGCGGAAGACGCAGTCGCTGTCCAGCGCCGCCAGGCGCACCTCCGCCAGCGCGCTGTCCGCCTGCCACAGCCGCACGCACACCGACACCGCTCTGCGACACACACATCGCTCGGATAAACATGGGATTCAAAGAGAAGTCTTTAGCACAGCAAATACTACAAAGAAGAAGAAGGTTTTTAAGCGAGCGATAGGAGTAATAATGACGGGAAACAGAAGTCAAAAAAATTATAAATAATGACCTGACGGAATAGCTGAACTTGGTGGCTCCCGGTGGAACGGGCGGGTCCTCTTCCGGCTTCATCAGATAGTCATACAGTGTCTCGGTCTTCGGCAGCACCGTCTTCTTCCAGTTTAAGGCGTGTCTACTCTGTATTCTAAAAAAATGAACAAGTGTTTTATAAGTAAACTTAAGTTCAAGATGTCCGAGCGCGCGCGGTACTCACTTGTCGTGCAGGTAGGTGAGGTACTTGCAGAGCGTGCGCAGCGCCGCCGCGTGCAGCAGCAGCGTCAGCGGGCCCAAGTCCGCCACCAGCGCCTGCTCCACGCTGTGGAAGTGCGACCGGAACTCCGGGCAGTCGGCCCGAACCTACACACATGTCATACATTTTTGTGCCCATTTCAATTAAATCTAATTGAATTTC
Organism: Papilio helenus; assembly: GCA_026546675.1. Lineage (NCBI taxonomy): Eukaryota > Metazoa > Arthropoda > Insecta > Lepidoptera > Papilionidae > Papilio > Papilio helenus. The sequence continues at coordinate 401,160 of JAOCNA010000003.1, forward strand.
AGCATTACCTTTCTATATAGCAGATTGAACAAGTCTCCAGAACTTGTCAACAGTTCGAGATACTGCCCGGTGCTACTATGATGCTGCTTGTCAGTCAGCAGCGCCTGGTCCACGGCGAGCTGGATCGCGGGGCCGTACTCCATCAGCGCCACGTCCAGGCACACCTTCGTCACACTTAGCATGATGTAAGGTCGGTCCACTTGCTCGCTCGATCGGCTGAGATTTATTACTATTTCACCTGTTGGAATATATTCGCCGTAAAAGTAATGACCAGCAGAATATCAGTTACGCTCTTTAGAGTTATAGGCCGACCGATGACGAAGCGCATGAGCGTGCCGATGGTGTTGCTGGGAGAGACGTTGTCGTCGAAGCCGGGCAGGTCGACGGAGCGCGCGTACTCCTCCACCTCGTCGTCGCTCAGCTCGCTGATGCCGGGCTCCAGCGGCGGCGCGGCGTGCACCTTCACGTGGTCGTGCTTGCTTTCTGCGGCCCTGGATACCAAAAATATCATTAATTCATTAATAATGGTTTCACTTAGCACCGTGTGCAATTCACAACTTCCATTATCTAGTGAACAATATGAAACGATATTTACCTATTTCTACTCAGATAAGCGGCGACAATCTTCTGTCTCAATTTAACGAGCTCATTGTACCCGGGGTCTGCAGACACGCGATCCTGCTCCAAGGCCTCCGCCAGCTCGGGGTCCTCCAACTCCTCGACATAGTCTCCGGAGTCCATGAACGACACCGGAACAGTGTTAGGCACCGGTATGGGAAGGTTGTCACAAAAATCTAGCAAATTACCGATGATCCGATCTGAGAGATTTAGTTTCAAACTTGAAAGGGAAATGTTTAATTTGTATCTGAAACAAAAAGATAAATAAGTATACCTTAAGTACACTGAGAACTGGACCTTAAAAGACGACTTGTTTTTGTATTTTTTAAGCACTGTATTACCTTGGCAATAGTTTATAATCCTTTTTGATGCTGCTAGAGAACACGAGTTGAGCTTTAACCTTGGGCACGAGGTGAAGCTCTGAATCTCCGTATTTGCGGGACTCTCGCCACGGCTCGGTCCACTCGCAGAATAAAACCTGAAAATAGCTATCATGTTGTTGTTGCTTACCAAAATTCTGTCTCCAATGAAAATGTTTAGATTGTTTATCAATTTCGTCACCAAAGTATACGTAGAGTCCATAAGTCTAAAATCTGGCAAAACAATTACAGCGTAATTTACAGAGAATTCTAACTTGATATGAGCACTCGGCGTGCAGACGGTCGTACAGCTTCTCCTCCAGCTCCATGCAGGTGGCGTCCTCCAGCGCCAGGTCTGAGGGCTGCAGGTCCGAGCGCACCACCACGCGGCTCACGTCCACAATCATCACTCGACCGGACCTGGCGCAAGTGGAAATGTACGTTACACCCACACCCATAACCGAAAGGAAAGAGCAGAAATGATTGATTTTAAACTAGAACTAACTTATGCACACATCCGTGTTCAGGTACAACGACACAAGGACCCTTCAGGTCCACGTTGACCTGGAACACCTTGCGGCGGCTGACGGCGTACGCCAGCACCGAGCGACCCACACCACCCGCCCGGTCTACTGCCACCGATAGCTCCTCTGCTAAGTCCTCTGGTGTCATCGAATGCGTTTGGAAGAAGTTGATCAATTCGGTAAACGAATGCTGCAAAAAGACAAAGATATTTGATTTCATTAGTACTAATCGGTTTAAGTCATAATAACTTCATCCTGCCCGCTTATATACTTACTTCGATATAAAGCAGTTCCACAGGTTCCATCAGCCAGCAGAGGCCATAATCAGCTTCGCTATTGCAAGGGTTCCGCTCGAAGTCCACTGCCAGAAGGTTGGCACCGGCCAGCGCGGCCGCCTTCTCCGTGGTCAGTAGCGGCACCAGGTCACCGTCGGAGGTAGCGCCCTCTATCACCATGCTCTCTGCACGCGCTGACAGCTAAAGCATAACAAATACGATACCACTAGAGTAAAAAGCTGTATACTTCACAAATTATGTTGACAAGACCTTGTATTTTTTTACCTTGTATGCCTTAGCCGAAGGTCTAGTCTCCAGTGATGCAAGGAACTGCGTGAGAGTAACTACCAACACCTCTTTGCTTCTATTCATCAGCGTTAGGGAGCAGTTGGCCAAAGTCAAGTTTAACTTGTGTTCTGAAATAGTTTTTCTTACAGTTTTTTCCATTATTGGCAAGTTAAATTAATAAGGTTATATTCGCACTTTTCCCACTGTTATAGTTGTACTATGCGGCTAGTAGTTACCTTTTACTTTCGTGAACAAGCACTTACCGATATACTGTTTTGATTTATCCTGCTTCGGTACACCCTCAACATAACCTATAAGTTCGCAGACTCTCTTCTTCTCTGGGCTCGAGAGATGACTCCACAAGCTGCGACTCCTCTCGGTCTTCACACAGAGCTCGACGTGCGCTTTGCTTTCTGCATCCGAATCACTCTCCACGTCACAACTTGTCGGCTTCCACCAGTCGAATTCACTTTCTACAACTTCTATTCGATCCGGTTCTTTTGACAGTAACTGTGAATATAATTTTCATTATAATATCTAGAGCTCCTTAAAAATTTAATAGAAATGAGATTCTTACTTCAAACTTTGCTTGCTCCCTTGCAATCACCACTGAAATTATGGGCAAATTATCTTCACATTTCTGCAAGTCCAATTTAAGTTCTATATCGTTAGGGCTCCGGAGAGTGCTCTTGTAAGTCTGTTTGTATACAGTATAGTTTTCCCTATGCTTCTTTATAGCAGCCCATGTGTACGGTCTAACACGTTGTTCTACCACCACGTTGTAAGCGTAACGCCACCACTTCTTCATGTCTTTTGAGAGTGGGATTCCAGGATGGAGATGACGATATTTTCTATGGAAATTATTTGAGAATTAACAACAATATTTCTAGTTATTCTTTGTAATACTAACCTTAAGGTCGCAGATAATTTAATAATTCTCAAAGAGAAGCAAACCTGGTTAAAGGGAATGTAAAGATTTGACATATAGAATCTAAAAGACAAGGTGGTATGAGTTGAGTTCAAACCTGTTTAATTTGATGCGTTGGAAGGAAGACAGGAGGTTGTCAATGGAGAGGTACTGGCGCCGCGACAGCTGCAGTGCGCTGTCCGCCAGCACAGCGTCCAGCAGAAGTCGAGGAGTCCTTGCTTCTCCGGACCGGTTTATCAACACCTTCACTTTACACGTCACCGGCTTTAGCACTGCAACGAAAGAGTTTTTTTAGTCTTTTGTCATCATTACTCTATGCACAAACACATTTTTCATGTAATTACTTACAATAGTTCCAAAAATCACGAACAGTACTTACAAAACTCGAAGTCCTCATGATGCATAGAGAATTTGTTGAGGCCAGTAAGCATATAGTGCTTCCAGTTGTAGTACTGCATTGGCGTGATGTGCGCAGTCTCGGCGTCGTCCAGCGCGGTGGCTGCCGGATTCCAGTACAGCGACAGCGACTCCAATCGGACCAGCTGGTACACCGTGGATGCATTTACTGGGGTCACTGATGGCTTCCATTTACTGCATCAGAAACCAGAAAGATACATGAACATTATTAGGGTTAAGTATTTGATTATACCACGTAAACGAAACAAATTAATGCATTTAATTAGAATTTTCTTTCACTGTAAGTTCTACTCTCAGATGCTTTTCATTGTTTCTTTATTTAAGAGTGCAGTTGCTTTAGTTTCAAATTAAAGTAAAAGTTAATTTGGATGTAACATTGGACTTACCTGTTAGTAGTTTCTATGGAGAGATTCTGCAGGCACAGACCACACGCCAGAGGTCCATCCTTCGAGCTGATAGAGTCCTCGTACCTCACGTGGACATTTCTCACGTAAATCTGTATGTTATTCACAATCGCAGTGAAGAGACTCTCAAAGAAATTCTGAGGTCCTTTTAAAATCTCACTCTCCGCTTCCAAGTCTTGTAAAATCTTTCTCTTTGCGGCTCTGGTTAGTCTTCTCTCTCTTTCTGGATCGAAGTAGCTGTTGGAGATAGCAGGACCGACCAGCAGTAGCACATCTTCGATGTTCACTACCACAGGATTGGTGTACAACCCGGACCATGGTATTTGCAGACTTATACGGCCGATTGTACCGATTTTCACATCTATCGGAAGGTCTAATTCGTACTGCGAAGAAAGTTAATAATAATTAATAACTTGTTCATTTAATAGAAATAGAAATGGGCTTCGAAAATACAAGGGACTTAAATAATAAGATGTTTAAGGTTCCTTTCGATACAAAATTTATCTCCTTCAAAATGATAGTGTTAACATTCGTTTAAACGTACCAATGCTTCAGGTTTAAGCTTAAGATCGGTGAGGTTGACGTTCCCGGAGAAGATGCCCACATTCAGGTTCTCAGTATCCAGGTCCTGCACGTACTTGCCTAGAAGACGGTTCAGGATACCTGCCACTGCGCCCTCGAACATCGTCACGTTTTTAAGACCACCTTCTGGAAAATCATAACAGATGTCGTTGTTTTTAATTTGACGATTGTGTCTTTTGCCGAAATATTTGTGGAAAAAATCATTTTATATCGCATTCTCTTTACAAATATAGAGATTTATATATACGTGTATGTACAGAAACTCACGGCTAAGTAAATGGTACTAAGCTAAGAATTAAATAATAGTACGACAATCAAGTTCTATGAAACTAAGTACTAAGTACCACAATAAGGAATATTTCTAGTAATAAAAAAATCAATACCGTGCACTATGGTCGCAGATACTTTTATGTTTACAAATATGTGAAGTGTTTGATAAATAACATACAAGTTAAGCCTCATACGCCGTTTTAGAATTTATTAGATTTAACTATTATATACAAAATATTATTAAACATTTTATAAACTGTACAAATAAATTTTTCGTCTCCTTCTTCAACTTTTCAGATAACCTATGACAACGTATGAAATTGCGTTTCAATTCTGAAATATAAAGTCGATGAAATCAACTCTGATTATTATAAAAGAGAATCATCAAAAAACATCAATTTAGTTAGTATCCTCTTTAATTCATAAATAATTTATAATGCCCCGAAACACAGTTTTAAGTAACTTCACATACACTATCCCAATCAGAAAATAGATAAGTTTGTATCGGAAACCTTGTGTCGGTTTGTGCGTCAAAAACACAGACAAATTAACAACAATATTTATATGTACAGATAAGACGTATCAGCTTAGTGATAGTGACGCGATAATTGATAAGAATAATCTAACATATAGAGAATGTATTTTCTTCGCCGTGTTGTACCAAAGTCTTGTTTACTTTGTTCTAGTCCTTTAGTGCCTCCGCAGACTAGACTTTTAATCGGCCGATAGTTTAGTCGGGCGTTCAGTATGAACATGTCGCACGTTAGAGCAATTTTGTTTTATAACTGGCTTAACAATCCGACACGATCAAACTATCGGCCGATTAAAAGTCTGTAGACTGCGACACTTAGAAGTTGTCTATGGCTATAAGTGAAAAATGCCCTTAAGAAGTTTGATACGAATGATGTATTTAATTAATTACTTTTTTGCTTGAAACAATGTGTTCTCTGTACGGTTCTGTTTTTAAATCTAAATATCAAAGAGAAAATCTGTGTGCATGTCAGATAATAATTTTTTAAAAATCATACATTTAAATAACATAACAGTTGTACTTGATCGTCAAAGTGTATTTTAAATGTTTGCTAATGCAAATAATTTAATTGCTGTACAAATTAACGAAGCGCCCGTCTCATTATGGAGTCTTGGTGCGCGCAGAGGCGAGTAGAGACGCTAAAACACCATTCATGCATGCAAATGTCATCATTATGAATGCAAATATATTTAAATACGAATTATGAATATACGTGCTTTTGTTAACCAAGCGTAATTATCTTACTAAATGCCAAAGTTTGGATGGATGAATGTTTGTTATAATGTCCATCAAATATATGAAATTTGGTTTAGATTTGAACTTATTCGATCGGGTAGAGTCGCGGGATAAAGCTTATTTTAAATAATTTACTCGCATAAAAATTATTTTATAAAATAAACATAGCCGTATGTTTCAAACTATTGTAAAACCTGTCTAAAACATACTGCCATTCTGATTTTGCTAAATTATCTATTTTTGTTCAAATATTTTTGCAGTGGAAATTTACGGTTAAAGACAACGCGACTAAAACATAAGAGTACTTTTTTAAACATTTACTATTTATGTGAAAATAGCAGTGTTATACAAAAAATATGTTGTTTATTTGCTTTCTTAAAACATCAAAGACGAACAAATCAGATTAATCAATATTGCATTACATCATGCACATGGGAAAGACACGAAGTTTCTGCAGCCGATTATTTAAAGGTATTGATTTACTTACGTAAGATAATAAAGCAAAAACATGTTAGAAACACTAAAATGTTTACAGAATTTTATACTAATCTTTAAGGTATGTTTGAAGAGAGCAGTACCTAAATGATTTTTTCTATGACCTTGAACTTTCGGCTTATAGAAAAAATATCAATATCGTTGTATAAATAGAGGTGAATAGATAAATCCTTTAGCAAATATCATTCTATCAACCTAAAGGTCAGACAAGCGCAATAGAATAATTAATACGCACAACGAAATTCTCCGTAGCTAATAATAGAATAGCAATAGAAAGCAACAAACAAAAGAAAACGGGATTACTCCAAATCTGAATTAATAGATTCTAAATTCGAAAAAAAAAACAAAATGTTTTGTTTTAATTTGAATTTAGAATCGTTCGTTTTTCTTTTTTTACGGAAAAGGTTTTACCAATAAGGTTTTATAATGAACTTATCTAAAACGCGTTAGGAATTAATTTCTTACCTGTTCTTTACATGGTCTTCCAACCGAACAGCCGAGTAAAATTCCCCGAATGGTTTTCTCCAATGACGTCAGTGAAGGAAAGCACTGGGTGTTTTTGACAGGTGTCATGTTGGGCGCATGCCCGAAGTTTGCGCGTGCGTACATTGCGTAAGAAAGGCTCGGGAAAACCAGCCGCCGCGGTCAATACTGTTTACGAAACTGACTTGTTTTACGATCATAGAGGCAATTTAAATTTCATGAAATGTATTGAAATTCTAAGATGTCAAATAATACTTTTTCAAAGAATACACCTTTTCTTGTCCAGTATCTACTGAATTTCCTTATGTATACTCAACAAACAATTGATACACGAGAAAAATATTCAGAATTATTAAAACAATGAACATATGAATACACCTTTTCTTTCCATCAACCCTTTTATTTATATAAAATAAAAAATGAATAGTCATAAAACCTAATTAACAATCGATTAACAATTAACCTAATACAAGGTCAAATAGAAGTACATACAACGAATTCATCTTCTATATCAGTTGAAGAAACGAAGCAGAGAAGATATAATAATAAAAATAATAATTACAGACTGTGGGCAGCAAACAGGCGTTGCAGGAGCCGCGGGAACGAACATCGAAATGCAGTCGGGGGGGAGGGGTTAACTTAGTGGCAGAAGAATTTATTGGTAATGTAAAATATTCACCTCGCTGACTGTGTTCGTACAGTTGAGGGATACTCCAATTTTCATATTAGGTAAGTCTATACAGGAAAATATCTGAAAAGATATGTCAATATTACTAACGTCTTCGCCCGCGTGAAACTAAAGAATATAGCCTATGTTACTCACAGATAAATTACCTTTCTAAAGGTGAAAGAATTTCTAAAATCGGCCCAGCAGTTTTTGAGTTATTTCAATACATACAAAAATACAAATCTTTCCTTTTTATAATATTAGTATAGATTACCGGACAACTTCTGCACTTCTATGGACATAGCCCCAAAGTCATAACTTACTTTGTATGGTAGGAATCCGCATCGTCTTGTCGCCACAGTGACGACGCATGCCTGTAATTTATAACTACTTGTTATAAACTTTTGTAAGACATTATTATAACTAATTATTTAACGGCTATCACTTACGTCTAGTTTTCCGGTGAGGGCACCGACTAGTTTCATCTTGTTGTTAAGTGAAATGAACAAAGGATATTTTCTTACCACAGCGTATATTAGGAAGAAAATAATTTTAAACATTTGAACAGGATAGCGTTCACAATACAAACTATAGTGATGGCTTTTTTGGTACGGATTGATGATATATCCTAGTTTGTTACAATTAACCAATTAGATGGGTCGTCCTATAATCTTGAGGTCAGTAACAGTATCTCGTTTAATAATAATTTACGAAGAATTTCACACATAGATTCAAAATTTACGTTTTTGGGTTTTATTACAATTAACACTGATCTATCATCACAGCAATTAATCATTATTTTTGTAATAAAAAGCGTTAGACGTTATTTAATTTAAGTTGTCTTGCAGGAAACGAACAAAAACCACAAGACAATAGCAACAAAGAAGCGAGATTGCCATGGTAACTGAAATTAGCCAATGGCAAAGGCCGTCGTTGTGATCTGAGCGTTTGAATTTTGACATCTGTCAATGAAAGTTTTACAGGATTGTAAACAATGAAATAAATTGTATCATGCGAGTGAATCGGCATAGAACAGCTTACAAAAAGGCACGAAAACTTTTGTTTTAATAAACGCGGTGAAAGACCGCAAATCATTTTGTTAGGCTCTTTAAGAAGTCAGGGTAGATTCAAGGTAGAATGAGTATTATAAGGTCAGTCACAAGTTCCTCTAACCCTAATAGTTGTTACCTCAATAGGGAATATGCATGTATTCTTTTTTCTTTTTAATTTATTTTCGTTTCTACTTGTTATAAGATAACCAGAAATAAATTGACATGAAAAAAATAAAATCACAATCTGTTTCCTCAGACTAAAACGCGGCCGGAGTGTTGTGACGTCGTCAAACAATAGCAAAGTATTTGATTGGGTTTCAGAGCTATCAACAGTAAAAAAATTAAATCCACCTATAACAATTCTTTCAACCGGCAGCGTGTCATTTTAGAACTTGGCGAGATTTAAAAAAAAAGCGCAACTTATTTAAAGATTTTTCGTTACTAAATCATATATGAAAAAAAAACTTTATAGATATGTTTTAATAGTAATAAAGTATATAAAACAAAATCTTTCAATATAGGACTATATGGATATTGCCTATTGTGAATGTTCACTCTGTTAGTTTGGTTTTGAAAGGTTTAAATAAAACAAAATGTATAGCAAGGTAATCATTTATTATCACATTATTTAACACTTAGCACTTCTTTACACTATAATGAAAAGAAATCTTTCTTGAGCACTAGCACAGACTTATCGTCCATAAGATTTTGTGGCACTTGATTATCAAAAAATGGATACTTTGGATGCCACCAATCGAATACATATATGTTAATAATTGTGTCCAACACCACAGAAACTTCTGGTAAAATGTCTTTAGAAACATTGTGGTAACCGGAGTTGAAACCAAGATGGAGTCTGCGATGCCGGAAACCTTGTGATAACACTACTTTGACAAGAGACAATGTCATACCCATAAGCGGAGGTATTTGGTAAAAAGTTTGACAGACAACCTGTAATATAAAATGAAAATGTTTAATTTATATTTACTGTAAATATACAAATTATAGTTATTGATTTACTGTTATTTCTTATCTTGTTTACCTGTAATACTTGTGTATCTTCATCAGGATTAGCGTCAATTCTGCTCATCTCTTCTATAAAGTCTACCGCTTTTTTCATTTCTACCCTCTGCTTAGGTTGCATCTTTTTGAACTTAAAAAAAACCGACCAATGCGTAGAACCTTTGCAATACCACACATTGGTACAGCGTCTTTTAACCAGCAAGTGTGGTTGACTATCATGTACAGCTTGTTGTAATACTCGCATAATGAATACATTATATGTATAGTAAAGTGCTCTTATCACTCTCTGACGGAGACCATATAACTTATTATTGTTTTCTAAACAAAGCCTTTCAGGCAAATTAAGATGATACCTACAGTAACGTTTATAAAAACTACGCCAGAACGACTCTCGTTTGGTTATTGCATATGTAGCTTTATTTATTCTGGCAAAACTGCCTACATCTTCAGGTTTTATGTACCGAGATATCAAATACCATATGATCTCAGGGTATGTATTGCTGGGAGGGTTCGCAACATCTTCAGTCTCGGATTTGGAATGGTTATGTTTCTTTTTAAAAGCTAAACTTTTGGTGCCATCTGGGTCTGTTTCTTCTATTACGTCCAGATCGTTGTCGTCAATCTCGTCCCAGGCCAGTTCTGATACGACTGCATCTGCTGGTATAGTTTTTTTTACTCGTCTAAAGGGTTTCGGAGCATTAGCACAATCATCTATTGTGAAATCTGAAAATGCTGAAACATAAGTAATTTTAATTAGTTGTCTAACAGTTAATTCTTATTCGATTAAATTCAATGTAAGTAATAATCGATACACTTTGCCAAAATTAGCAGTAATTATATAAATTAGAATTTTAGTCTCAAGTTTAAAGGGAATAGGATGTAAATCTTCAAGTAACTTACTTTTTCTTTTAAAAATTTTACAAACCTTGTTTGATCCCTTTTTTATTTTGACCTTTTTTCTTAGGCATTTAATCAAATTGGAGTAAACGGTAATGTAAGGACAAGCAACAAGTTTTTATACCAATTGCTTTTAGATGAAAAGTTTCATTCAGTTCTACAATAAGTTTATTAGAACTATTGAAACTAAATGGTGTGCTTTTGCAGCTTGCTAGATTTTATATATTTACTGCTTCGTCTTGAGTGCTTGATAAAATAAAATATAAACAAAACTTGAACTTGTGCACTGATATTGACTACTTTTTGAACGGTGTTGGTTGGTGTTGCTAGTAACTAATGGTAACTAAAAGAAAATTATTTGGTGTTTTAGAACAGTCGTTTTCTTTGTGCGCGTAAGAAGACCATACTAGTTGTAAATTACTTCAAAACAACGTATTTAATATTTTTACCAAATATTTTCAAAACCAATACCAAAGTAGGACAAATTAGTTTTAAATTCCTATGGGATTAAGTTTATCAGAAATATATCTTCTCTGTGTCAATCCCTTATCTTTGATATGATTGACGTTCCAATCCAAGATGGCAGACATGCCGCTTGAGCCGAGATAGTATGGATAGAGTATAAGTTTTAGGTGTGTCTTTTGGAATATCGAACTATAATGTCCTCCGAAATTTTGACTAATGTATTGAACGAATATTTCGACAATGTGAAGCAACGCTCACGGGTTCTGTGTGCTAGATTTAGGTAACGTTAGTGTGGAAACATATGTAATACGGTGGACAATTTTTTGTGTTGTTCGGTGTACCGTGTACGATAAATATTCTGGTTTGATGTTAAATTAAAATGTGGAATATGATGTGCGACGTGATGCCCACGATATCTGAAGATAGTATCAGCCAGCGGAGTTCGCAGTTTTCGGGAGAGGATGCGAACTTCGAGCAGCTCATGGTGTCGATGTTGGATGAGAGAGACAAGCTAGTGGAGAGCTTACGGGAGACCCAGGAGCGTCTTAACGACTCGGAACTTCGTCTGAAGGATGTGGAGAAGGAACGTGACTCGCTGCAGCGACAGATCGCCGCCAACTTACCTCAGGTCAGTGCCATTCCTTCCAATGCAGTCTTATTCTGTGAATATGTCGTGAAATTATTCCTGTCATTTGAAATTTACTATGTAACTTTATTGATAAAAAAAAGTAAATCAAGGTCTTAATCAATATGCAGATAATACACCTTGATCTCATTTCACTAACAAATTAATTACAACTAGAGAAAAAAATGTTTAATAAGGTTTTAACTACATTAGTATAATTTAGTTGATTAAAACAATAAACATTCTTATTTTGCTTAAAGTTAAATTTGAGGCTTATCTAAAACCTATAAGTAGCCATTTTTGTATAAAACTTAAGATATCTTAATATAATCTACAAATATAGTTACAAACTTAGTTGGGTAGATTTAGGAGTTTAATACTACAGTTTGCTACCTTTGCCCTAAGTTAATGATAACAGCTTAAAACACAGTAAAATGTATGAAGTTATCAGATATATAAATCAATTAGTTAAGTGGGAATGTGTCAAATTGTGGTGGATGGTATGGGACCTATTTATTTATTTATTCATAAAGTATGGAACTGGATTTGATGTCTTTAAATAGTTGCCAACATTACATCACTATTCAAATGAAGTTGTGTTTATCAGATAACATTTTGTATCAGTAACCTTCATCTTGGTATGTAAAGTTTTAAAGAGAAATTCAGTTATTTTTGCAGTGAACTATACTATGTAGGTTTTTTCCACATGTACATTCCCTTCTAACATCTTGGAGCTTCAAGTTGAGTTCAGGATTTTTTTTAATATTGAGCAAATGGCTAATTGGTATATTACTATAATAGCAAAAAAAAAAGTTTGTAGATTAATTGACTACTTTAAGCATATAATTTCATTAAAGTATATTTCAGCATAATGTACAATAGAGAATTATTTGTTTGATAAATGATTAGGTCAAGGCTTTGCAAACAGCGAGCTCAGCCACTGGAACCATTGGCAATAAAAACTTCTGTAAACACAAGACATTTGCATTTTGTTCTACAAATATACTATTGTCTATTGTAATTATATGTTATGTCGTATATTGCTTGTCTGTGTTTATGTATGCTCAATAAAGGTAAATATTCATGTTTTTTTATTCTAGTTCCAATAGTGACAGATATAAAAAAAAATGAAATTAATCACAATAGTGATAGAATAGTATAAATAACAATGTTATATGAATATTTGCTATAAAACATATAAAATATGTCTAATTTGCTGTTGTCCTTTGGTCTCTCAATTTGTTTTTGACATATATCTTATGTTGTTCATTGTACAAAAATATTGAAATCTCCCTCAATATGGAACTGAGATTATTTTAAGTACAAATATTTCATGACTAAAAACTTATTGTATGTTAAACCTTGACATTGAGGCCTCCATTATTTACAATTCTAACTATATTAAGTATTACTGATATAAATAGAGAATAACATGAATGGACTATAAATGCTGATAATGCAATCTGTTTTGATTGCTATAGTATGTTAGAGGTCAGTGTGTCAATTGTTACAACTGAATCATCACTAGTTAATAGCAACTTTGTATAGGAAATTTTATTATATTTAAATTGATGTAATAGACTACTTCAGAGATGACAAATAATACTTTGGCCATGTCTCTGATCACAAAATTAATTATTATAAATAGAATTAAAAAGGTATTATATGAGGAGCTAACGCAAGTGCAAAATTATTTGATATGTCTATGACCTCATCAAATATATCCTTAAATCACAGCATTCATACATAAAGGTTCATCCCTGGCCTATTTGTATAGTGCCATTTAAACTTTGTGACAGCTCAGTAGATGTTTTATCCTCGGTCAAAGATATTTAAGAAATGTATTATACAATACTTAACAAAATTATAATAAGCTCCGTCTTTTGTTTTAGAATATACTAAAGAATGTCACAAAATAAACAAACCTATTGGCAATTAATTTAAATACAATTAATTATATTGACATGTAGCTTTGAGGACCTTTCAATAGATATTGATAGTGGATTATGTGAAAAATGTCTCAAGTGATGTCAACTATGCTTCCTCTATATATTTTTTTAATCTCTTTGTCCTCGGTTGATCTTTGATAGCGTGTGATTTGGGAATCCCTCTATTTACCCTATCACAGACTATGCCTCTACATTTATGTAGTTTAAACTGTGTACACTATGTTGGTATTCATTTGGGATTCCCCAAGTTTT
>JAOCNA010000003.1:415099-425210 GCA_026546675.1 Papilio helenus
GAGCATAGTCTGGAAGAACACATAGGCTACTTTTTATCCCGGAAATAGTTACGATTCCCGTGGGATGCATTAATTTTGTTCATTGATGAAAGAAGTGACGCACATATTTAGTGCATTGAAGTTTACTAAACAAGTACGCTCTCAATTTTTATTTAAATTGTTATAATAAATTTAAATAATTAAATCGGTCTACCGACCACTGTCTTAAAACATCCGTGTACCATTAAACTAGTGATTTATACCAGGGTTCTGGTGCCATCTTGTAATACTCGGAGTTAGGTTTCGGTGGAGTTTCATCCATGTCCGGGTCTTTGAACATGTCGACATAAGATTTCTTGATGCCGTACAAAAAGAATGCGAGGTATGGAAAATATTCGGCCATGAACATTGTCAGTCTGTAGTACCAGTTTAATATCACCCGTCCAATAGATGTGGTGTAGACAGACATGAAGAAAATTAGCATAGCTAATTTGAGTTTCGAACCGAAAGATAGTTTTTTGTATTCTGGCGATGTCTCTAGACTGTCATAGTCTTTGAGGTAGAGTAATCGAGGTGTGGTATCTGGGAGCCCCTGTATGCTTGTCTTCTGTATCAATGTTGATACATCTACACCTGTAATAAGACAAATGGGTATGTTAATCTATACTAATGTTATAAAGAGGAAAGATTTGTATTTTTGTATGTATTTGATCCACGTAAAAACTACTGGGCCGATTTTAAAAATTCTTTCACCATTAGAAAGCTAATTTATCTGTGAGTAACATAGGCTATAATTTTTAATTTCACGCGGGCGAAGTCGCGAGCAACAGCTAGTTGAATATAAAATAGAATAAAATTATTAACATCTCGGTTGAGCGATAGATAACGGAAAGCAATGATGAGAAAGTTGGTTTTCTTTGTTTTTGTTTTGAAATGCAAGCAAGTGAAGTAGCGAGTACGACCTCAAAGACATTTTTAGTTTAAAATAAACGATAAAAAATCAGCTTGTTCTTTAAATTTTTACAATCAAAACGTAATACTATAACAATAATAATGAATAATTTGTTACTATATATTTACCTGTATCTTTATGTTTTCCGTCTAATTGTTCTTTTAGTCTCCTCTGTAAGTTAATTCTTTCATCTTCTGTAATGATATACCCGGGGATGTCGAACAGGTTCTTAGTGATGTACATAAGACTGCCGGCCTCCGTCGCCCCCATCACCGGTCGTAACCCGTCCATCATCACACGAGCCATATGCTCGAAGTATTCCGGAACGTTCTCTAGGCACGGAGTGTACACTTGTTCCAAAATTAATTGGAACAACTCACGCGTTTCGTCTATGTTTCTGCGACAGACGTTATATCTGAAAAAAAAACGATAGTAATAATCTATACTAATATTATAAAGAGGAAAGATTTGTATTTTTGTATGTATTGAAATAACTCAACTACTGGGCCGATTTTAAAAATTCTTTCACCGTTAGAAAGGTAATTTATCAGTTACATAGGCTACATATATACACTCAGACGAAGTCGCGGAAAGCTAGCAATCTATATAATTTCAGATGAAAAACCCTACACCTGTGAGGAGTGTGGTCAATGTTTTATAACGGCCAGTAAGCTCGGAAGACATAACAAAAGGATACACCTAGCTATACGACATCAGTGTAGAATATGTTATAAATACTTCTCTAGGTGAGTTATAATTATATTAACACTAACGACATTTTTAACTGGCTCTTCCCCTCCGGTTTGACTTGCATGAAATTATAAAAACTTTACTTCATTGTTAACATTTGAGAAATTTTCAAAAATGTCATTTCAAATGCACAATTAAGGCCTTTGATATGTGATATTTTAAAAAAAAACACCATTTATTGACCAAAAAAATCACAAAAAAGCAAAAATTACAGAACATGAAAGGAGGAAGGATTTACCAACAATCTTGCTTCTTTGATGTCAGCTTGTACTTATCCCTTTCCCGCATGACGGTTTTTTACAAATTATTTACTCCCTAATATTAATAGAGTGAAAATA
Organism: Papilio helenus; assembly: GCA_026546675.1. Classification (NCBI taxonomy): domain Eukaryota; kingdom Metazoa; phylum Arthropoda; class Insecta; order Lepidoptera; family Papilionidae; genus Papilio; species Papilio helenus. The sequence continues at coordinate 417,119 of JAOCNA010000003.1, forward strand.
TATAGCCTAAAGCATGTAAGTGTAGAGCTTTTTATTAAAAACAGAATTATTAAAAATATACAGTCATTGCTGACATCCTACATAACTAAGAAGTAAAGATATAGTTAGCTAGCTTAGTCTTAGTTCAGTTAAAACTGTCAGTTAACACTGTACATCTATAGTGAGTTATAAAATTGTTTTTCCAGATTTGAATATTTAACAAAACACTTCGATAAGAAACATCCCGAAGATAAACTAGAAGGGGAACCTTACGGTATGTATTGGTCCTTCGAGTCGGATTCAAATATACATTCTCATGTTCTCTGTTCACCCCCGGTAATAATGGAGCGTTGGTAAAACCGGCCCTTGATTTTTTTACAGATTACAACGCGATATTACCATATTTGAAAGAACTTGAAGAACAATTACAGATAAAAACAGACGAACAAACAGAGAAATGTGAAAAGTTATGGGAAGATTGGCCAATAGATGATTGTAAATATACAAATATTAAAGAAATAATTAAACCAACGGATAATAATGTAAATAGTATAACAACAGTAGTTGTGGAAATGCCTAAAAGTTTTTTGGACACGGAAGTTAAGAAAGAAATTGACTCGGATGGGTTCACTTCGGATATAAAAGATATACAAGACAGGTAATCTATACTAATATAAGGGAAAGATTTGTATTTTTGTGTTAAACTCAAAAACTGAGGTATCATCATATTGAAAGGTATCCAAGACTGTTGTGACATTTATTGCTAGAATTAACTGAACGTCTAGTTAATCGTAATCCATCATATCCGAAGATAGTCTGTTATTACCTGAATGTATTACTGCCCTTTCCCGTGTTTATTTGTCCCGCTGATAGACTCGGAGCACGCTAATTACCGTGATTAATCACCTAGCGTGATCGTTTGTCACGTCTCGTTAGAGCGGACTCACCTTTGATTAAACTATCGCACAACTGTTGGGCGACTGTCGATTGTTTCACAGCCCATACAACTGTTTAGTTGCACAACTAAAAATCGAATAGCTAATCAAAGCCCGACTAAACAGTTGTACGATAGGTTTAGCCAAAGATGTGTGCGCGCTCTTAGGAAGAGAATACAGGATTACGGGCTACTTTTCGATTGGTTGGTAGCAAGTTTGGCCGTGACCTAGATCGTTGAGAGGAGCGTGATAGACGTTGATGTTGAATTGCTGAGTTACTTTTATGGTTGATAGATGACTGCAGAAATAAATATCCATAAATATATCATATGGTAGTGGAAAGATACGTTGTGAATTGCTTAAAATTGATAGCATATCCTTGAATATGAAAGCCTGATAGGACATTATGAAACGTGAGCTCAATGTGACAGCACTTTTAATTCCCCCAAACGAGAACAAACGAAGCGCCCCCTGGCGGAGAGGACAAAAGCGTCACATTTTATGTAGGACGTTGCTACGCTTTGCTCCCTTTTGTACGTTTTTTGAATACGTCCTGTATTTGCGTGAAAGCATAGTGTAAAAGTCCTGGTCACTGCAACGTGTAATTTACATAATCGAAAACTCTAGGCCACATTTCATTGACCGGCTGGTTACATCGATTTTGTCTTAAAATGTATAGAACAGAGGATATTTAAAAACTTCAAAAATATTTAAATTTAGTTTTAATATGCATTTATCTTTATCTTTTTGATTTGTAAATGCACTCAGGTTTTATTGTCGTTGCAATAACAAAAGTAGATCGTAAATCTAAACTTAGCCTCGCCGTCTGGAAACTTCTTTACGTTGATACAATTGTCAAGTTAATTCGTATAACTTGAAGCACACCTCTGTCTTAAGTTCATAACAAGTAAGGTAATACTTAGAATAGTACAATGGAATAAAGGAAATGTCATACGTTACCGCGTAAGTTAAACTCTATCAAATTATCTACAAGTTTTTTGGGTCATAGGTTATAAACATACAGAAATAAAATCTCTATATTAGTATAAATATGCTTAGGTACAGCGTTTTGCTTACAGCTTTGTTGTAAAACCAATAATCATAGAGAACACTACTTCATTAGTAATGTGTGACCGCACAAAAAACGACAACTTGAAAGAAAAGTATGAATGGGAGTGTGTACTGATGATATAGGGTGACCATGATTCAGCTGTTAGTTTAAGATGTCTTTAAAAAAGCTGAAGGTACTTAATTCTGAATTTTGCTAATGTTATCAATATAAGTAAACGAAAACAACCGATTATATTTTACGTATCGCAAATAAAGTATGCACATTTTTTATTTAGGTGGTTGGTTAGATAGAGAAAATACGTCAATTTGTATGTTTTAGTATTAGTAGTGTATTTAGATTACAGATTATTCCAAATAATATATAGTTATACTTCTTATGAGAAGATTTAAATACAGGACGGTCTTTCTAAGTCCGGATGCGTGGTTACTAGGTCAGTGTTATGGAGTGGTCGGGTGACCGCGCCCATGCGGCCTTGTCAAGGCTGACCGGTGATCGGGGCCGGCGGCGTTGGCCTAGGACGCGACATATAATGATTATATCTCATTTACATCATTACGATTCTTTGCTTTGTATAAGAACTCACGCAGAGTATATAATTTTTATTGGCAGATAGTAGAGGCGCGCACATAACATCAGTCCGATCCGATTAAACTATCGGACGATAAGTGTGTAGTGTGCGGGGGCTCGAAATCGTGAAATAAGTTAATAATTTAGTGTAACCGTAGAATTTCATTGTCGTGTTTTTATTGGTACAGTTTGATAAATAGAGACAACAATATGAATTATTGTAAAAATAAGATAAGCATTAATTCAATGTATCTTAGTAGACAAAGTTCCATCATTAACAGCAGTGTACTGTAAAAAACTCGTTAACGCATAATTCTGCTGCAAAAAGTTTTCATTTGTATATTTATTAAGATGATTCAAGTAAATCGGTTTGTTCTTGACTTCGTGTATAATACAAATATAACTACAATTCAGACAAGGTCACAAATTTTATATAAGTAACTGCGTTGCGTCAAACTAAATAAGCGAGTCAAATATTTGAATAAAGGCATAATGAAGCAAATGTAGTTTGCTTCTTGGGCTACTTATATTTTAGTATTTTTATTAACAAGTATTTGAGCATCCCAGATCTGGTATAACGATGGTCCGATCTCCTAGCTATTTCACTTTAATTTTCAACTCGAGATCTGATCTCCGTGGAGTGCTCTAGTGAACCTCTCTATTCTAGCTTGTAGATTTAACTCTTGAATATCTCGTAAGGATTATTACTGCCGCACTAAAAGCGGTCAATAAGTGAGCCTCTTAGTGGAGATTTCTTTGCTAAATTTAAGGTCTATATAGAGACTTAGTACGCACTTAATAACTGAGTGATGTCTGTGTAAAATGTAAGTAACTCGCTTAGGACATTTACTTAGTCTTAGTTCGTTTTCATTTGCATTATTCAATAGGAATACTGAGGAGTGTCTTTGCCAAGCTTTTCCTTTATCTGTTCCAGTCACAAGGTTGTGAGTACATTATTTTTATAGATATTTCTATACTTTTTTCTTGTTTCTTGCTATATTTTTCTTATCAACCAATCTTCCGTGTGTGTTATAAATTTGTGTTTCTACGGTTTTAATACGAGCGCCCTCTCGGGAGCGTTTTCAGCTCTAACAAAATACTTCCGGCTGAATTTCCGAGGCTTCGTAGGCTGTGGCAGTATCCTAGTATCGTTGCCCTACGACAGATGGCGTTGAGTTGTGTTTCAGAAGGTATAGCTTCCGCAGATAGATGTCGCTCTGAAAACTGGAAAGTTTAATAAGAATTAACACTTCATTTTCATGTTAAACAAATTGTGTTTAAAAGATGACATTGTTTAGTATACAAAAAACATGTTTCATATTTTGAGTATAAGAATCAGATAAACAAAACATTCAAAGTGTTTTCATAAAGCATAATATCAGCAGCAGCAAGTGTGTTTACATTGCATATGGTGGAAATGTTTCAATCGAATTGCCGTGTCAAGGAAACAAAATAAACGGGAACATAGTCTAGGAGCTAACGGTTCACATTTATGTACAATTATTATATATATTTCATTCTAAAAATTACTTATTGTGTTAGTTAGACTGCTTTGACGCCAATAGATAACATCAATATCACAAATAATCAATTTTTAAAACAATAAATTGGCAAAACAATTTCTGATAAACGTGTAACCTTTGCTATTTCTGCCTTTTACAATAGCCGTAAAAAAACGTTTTTCTAACGTATGTCCTTTACATTCAACCAATTACACAAATCAAGTTATTTAAATAAAATCGTTCGAAAAATGTAACTAACTCTTTGTCTATAACCAAAATACGCGCAGTCTCCGTGGCGGGGCGGCTGACGGTCACGTGGCTATTCCTGTGCGCGTGCGTCTGAGTTCATTCATATTTGTCCCCAGCTATGTTTAGAACAAGCGACGTTCCTATTCCTGTCAGTTTAAATTAGCTCCTCGATATGACCGGACGTGACAGCTATTCTCCATCGAGAACTACGTTAATAAAGGAAGGAAATAGTTTACTTGATTGTACGTGAATTGGATTTGCTCAATAGTTTATTTACCTCAGACTTTAAACTTCTCTGTCGTTATATCAATGCCAAAGATGAGTTAGTTCAAGGGCATTGTTAAGGTGGGAATCCACTGCTGAAATGCCTGGGAAGAAATGTTAATATCATCCCTTTCATAAGCTTCAATAAAGTGATGAAAATTCAACATATAACAATGTTCGATACGTGATTATTCGTGTCGATATTTATTTTAGTTTTTCAATTTTTTAATTGTTAACAGAGCAGCTAATTTATTTGCTTCGTTGAGCACATCGGTGTCAGATATCGTTAACGTTCATACGATGGGGTTTGCTGACGTGTCGTGTCGTTGATTGATGGCCTACGCGATCAGTTACGATACGTTTTTTTGTCTTTACCGCTGGAGTTGAACTCGATGACGTATCGCCTTCTCATCTATTGAGTTTATTAATTACTATCACGTTGTGTGAAGGTTTAACTGGTTGCCGTTAATAAAGGTTGTGTCGTACTGTTTCTGGTATTAAAGGTAAAACAAAATATGCCCTTTTTGTTGTTAATACCTGAATTGGTGTGACATTTTTTTTCAGTCTTCCGCGTAACATATAAATCTTTATTGTATCTTTTCAAGTACATGCTTTTAAGAACTACAACCGTTTATTTTTTTTATTAATTAAGAAAGACTAAAGCAATAAATTCTTTGGGATGTTTCCACCTGAACGCAGATGGCGCTGCACCAGCATTAGTTGTGAGCCAATTAACTGAGTCTCTTGTCGCCAACTAACTGCCGGGGTAAGTTCTAAAAAGAACTTGAGTGTAAGTTAAATTAAAAATATTTAATTAAATCTAACGCAGTAAAAAACCTTAGCAGTTTCCGATATCTGCAGTGTTAACTACTTAAGTGATACTTTAGTTTAATTGTTATTAGAGAACTTATTTTCTTATTAAAAAAACATCCTAGTAGATGCTTTTCATCCGACTTTTGTACATACGGAAAATGTTGGTAACATTCTTACACAAGTCGGATAAAAATCTAGGGGAATTTATAAAATTATTTCACTTCATTATGCATTTCCTTCCCTACCGGGAGACCGGCGTTTCAAAGTTCAAAAGCAGAATAAATCAAAACGAACTAGAAAAGAAACGACGCGGTAACAGCGGTCTGGATAACACACGAAGCGTTACAATTCTATAAGATATTTGTGTAAAGAAGTAATATTGTTGTCCTTAAAATCGAGATATGTTTTTGAACATGTGTTTTGGTAATGGAAACTCTGTTGCAAACACACAATTGAATTGCAACGTGTGTTATTGTTATTGCTTTGCTTACAACAAGACGTAAATTGTTTACGTTGCAAATGTGCTCGCGTCAAATTGTGAACCGTGTCATATTCATTTGACCTTCACCTTTGTTGTGTACTGTTTTATTTTTATGTTTGTGTATTTCTCTGTTATGTTTTATGGTGGTTACAGATCTTTGTATTAGACGAACAAATTAAAAATGTAATGATATTTGATGCAGTATTTAACGCCATCTAGTGTACATGCAACTAAAGTAGTGCGGCTGCACAAAATAAGCAACGACACTTGCCTGTAGTATCGAAGAAAAGATCAACGTAACCAAACTAAGGGGATTTTGGTCCTTATTGTCAGCGACACGGATAAAGCCGTGTTAATTTCTTTTTAACCCCTTCTGCGTGATCAAGTCGCTAAAGTGTAAAGTCTCTTAAAGTGTTTGAAACTAGCTGGACTTTTTTCTTCTTAATAGTCCTATATTAAAGATTTTAGTGTTTACTTGAAAAGAAAATCAGATAACCTATGGTAAACAGAACATTTCTATGGCATTTTTTTATATAATTGTAGTGTACAATCTTGAAAGTACAATAACCTCTATGGTTGTTTTAAGCCCAATACAATTTTAGAAGTATCGATGAAATCGATACTGTCTCCAGACAGTCTCTGGAGACTGGACCGTCTGAGCCGCGTCTATCCCATAAAATTGGATATTTAATACTATAAAAGCACTATTTAAACGCCTTTGCGACCACTCTATTGAACGTGTAGCTGAACACTTACGCCTACAGTATTCCGTCGTAACTTCTATAGCATCTCCTTGTACAATTGCGGTTATAAAGCAGGTAAAAATGCCTCCAATACTACTAAATAAACCTTCCTATTGACTCCTAAACTATTCAGTAACGTAAAGTTTTCACAAGAAATAAAGGTCATTTATAGGGCAGTTGAAATATTGTTATGCATAGGCTTATACGACCTTGAGCAATAAAATAATAAAGTATTTGTACAGAAAGCAGTGTTTATGGTTACCTTGTTTACGTCCATAATATCAATCAGCGGTGACCAATGGTTTAACATACTTTTATAACAGTATTTATTTCTTTTATGCTACTTTTAGATATTTCGATACAAATGATCTAAAAAAAGTAGATAAACCGGCTATATGAAAAGTACTTGTTAATTACTTTAAAACAAACACTAAGGCAACTATGTAAAGATATCGAACGTTCCATGGAACAAAACTAGAAAGGTACTGAGCGACTGAGGGCTGAGAGCGCAACCGAGCCACTCCTTGCCATGTCTTTTTATAAAAATACCTTCCGTTTTCTACTATTTCTTAACACTACAATAACTAATATAAACTAAATACGCTCACGGTCTAAAGATTACAAATATTTAGAGCAGGATTAAAAAAACAAGCACTCAACTGAAAAATGTTGGAAGGACATTTTTAAAATGAAAAATGCTCTCATAGTGAAGTGATAATAACAGAATAAAGAAAAATTGCTACACTACGCTTTAGCTAGCCGAGACGGTTGCAAATCTCATCAGCTGCCTTGTAGCTCACTTCCAGAAGCTTCCAGATAAATTTGATTCGAGCTCTCGCTGATTTGCTCTTGAAAAATGATGCTACGGCATTTTGAAACGTATTTAAGGCAATAACTTTATGAAGTTTTTTGCAGGTTATTGTATGGCTTATCTCGTGAATTTACTTTTTATATAAATACTGCACGGTTATAAGTAACGATATCACATTTTTATCAGGTACACAAAACTATTTCCAGTGCTGGAACATTTGCACTAAAACATTAGTCTTCTTACAAAGTGTCAGAGGAATGAGAATAGATTGTAAACAGGTATTTTTGAAATATAAACAGTTAGAAATTCAAAGACAATTTTAATTGCCTTGCCGCATTTACAAACTCATTAAGTAGACAATAGTAATGAGGGACCTGTCATCCGCCAAGCTTGTCCGCACAAAGTACAAGGAATTTGGTTGCTTGGAATGTTTTTCTTAAGAGCCACAAAATGGGAAATACGATGACAGGTATAATTATAGGCATATATAACAAAATTTATACGAGACCAGTTAAATAGCTCTCTTTCTAAGAAACATATTAATTAAAAATGTTTTTAAAAATTGCTTTTTAAGAAACTACAAGGTCGCAAAAGTGATGGAAGTTGCACGCTATGGTGCTCAGCAAGTCGTTATTTTTTAAATATTGGCGTAGCAACATAATAGATTGTAGATCTT
>JAOCNA010000003.1:483186-494675 GCA_026546675.1 Papilio helenus
GTAGAGTCAGCGCACCTATTTTGTCTTCCAGGTTAATCTATTATCCGTCATCTCAGTCACTTCCTTTTTGATCATGTATCCCGCACGCGGCTCGCGCTACCAAAGACTAAAGTTACCTTCACGTTAAGGAAGTTAAATGTAAAATAGATGATTAGTGAATTTCCGTATTGTACATAGGAGGCGGTGCGCTAACATTCCAGCTTTCCGTGTAAGTTCCAGCCTCGGCCGGCGTCCTGGCCGCGCCGCGCCGCGCCTCGCCGCGCCTCGCCGTCACCGCGACTCTAACCTTGTAATATCTAATATATGACCGCGATGTGACATGTTGTATTCATCATGAGGTAAATACAATTTACACGATACTATGTTTTGTTTTATTTTAAAACATTTTCAGAATTAAAAAGACAGGACCGCAGTCAAAGACTACATCTGTATATGTGGAAAAAGTAGTTGAATAAAACCAGAGATACATAATGTGCAGGTTTGCCGATGACCTCCCCCCTCACTAGCACCGACCGCGTCCTGCGCTTTCTACTCATTACTGTTAACGTATGACGTCATGAGACTATCGGCAAAGCTACGCATAAGTAACATAATAACGTCTTTGTTTCATTACGTAACTTTCAGTGACCCTTTTTAGTTTTTTTTGTTATAGTTCACCTTTTCGTAACAACAAATCTTTGCGACATTGCAATTTTAATAAAAAAACAGTTTGTTACAAAATTGTTTGTAATTATATGCATTACAAATTAGAGGGCAGTTTAAATTTAACATTAGGGTGTCCCTTAACACCCAATCCTGTGACCATGAAAGTGGCTCCACATGGCGGCTTCTGTTCCTCATCTATGGGCAAACTAGCCGTTGTCACAAACAAAGTATCCAAGTTGCGTCCTCCGAAAGTCACAGAAGTGATCTGCTTAGCTGGTATTTGTACTCTCTCTAATACCGTACCAGTCCTCGGGTCTATTTTAAGAACACAAAATTCATAGAACACGGCCACCCATAGGTTGCCGTCCGTGTCTATGGTTATTCCATCTGGACCACCGTTGATTTTATTCTCCCTAAAATCGAATATGTACCTTTTATTAGCTGTAAAATAAGAAAAACATAGTTTGTTTATTTACAACTATCGAATAAATCAGAGACCAAATTTTACTAGGAATCGAAATATAAAATGAATGTAACTTACAAATATCTCCAGTTTGTACATCATAATCGTATCTTCTGATATTGTTTTCTAAGGAGTCGACGTAATAAAAAGCTTTCTCCTTGAGGTCCCAGGCCAGCCCATTTGAGACATTGATCTTGTCACACAATTTGGCACATCCCTTGTCGTCTAAGCGATACAGCGAGCCTTTGGATTTTTCAAAATCACCCTTAGATCCCATTTCACCCATGGAACCTGAAATTAAACTCTAGATTACTAAACTGTAGACATATATTAAAAAAGTAAGTATGCCTTACCAATACAAATTGAATTAATAACACAAAAATTATACTAATATGGCACAGTTTGTATATCCTAACCTGCAAATAATCTTCCCTTTGGATCGACTTTTCCATCATTAAGTCTATTTTTCGGTGATTCCTTGTCTACTTCAGCTAACTCCTTAATTATTTCCACTTTACTGCCTTCTCCGCCGTCCCATTTGATAATCACGAACTTACGCTCCAAGCCGATCACGAAATGATTAGAAGCACCTTCCACTGGTATTATAAAACTCACACGATCAGCTAAAAGAAAAAAGTAGTAAAATTATACTATCAAACATAAACAACGTCTAATAAGTTTACAAGGAATAGAAACATTTATTTAATAAACTGCATTTAGCAGAAATAAAATTTAAAAAAATAAATTCATTACTAGGCCATCAAATTAACCTCTTAGTGGAATGCAGTATACTTTCAATTAATTTTATATTTAACTAGCTGTTGCTCGCGACATCACCCGCGTGAAATTAAAAAGCCTATGTTACTCACAGATAAATTACCTTTCTAAATGTGATTTTTTTTTTTAAATCAGCCCAGTAGTTATTGAGTTATTTCAATACATACAAAAATCCAAAAATCCAAATCTTTCCTCTTTATAATAATAGTATAGACAAGAAATGAAACAGCAAACATACATAAATGAGTTTTGGTATGAAGTCCCGTTTCAAGCACATATTTGTGTATAGCCTTCTCATCAATGCTGACGAAGTAGAGCGCCTGCGCATCCTCGTCCCAATGCGGCCCCTCGCCGATCAGCACCGGCTCAGTCACCTTCTGTACTGACACTGACATCTAGCGGTGAAACAAATTATCTTAGGGTTTTCAAGTATTAAAATTGTGTTACACGCAATATTTCTTTAAGTTTCGTGCCGTGAACTTAATTTGATAAACTTTTTCCAATACTCGACAATGAGACACTATTGACGCGAAATTGAGAAATTGAGTAATTCCATCGGGATACGGAAATGTCGTCCGTATGATTTAAATAAATTGTACAACTAAAACGGTTCAAAATAAACTAAGGTAATAAAATTCAGAATGTCAACAACTTGAAACATTAAACATTTCTGAAGCTGCGTGAATAATCATAATTTAAAAAAAATGTTAAGACAGAATCGTAATGTTTAGCGCGGCATAAGGTGTCTACCTCATATGGAAAAAAGTGAATAAAACCAATCTAGATTTTTAGTATTTTAGTATTATAATATTTAACACTTAACAGTATTAAATCATACCTTTTTTAACAATGCGCCTTTTTAATGTATTTTACTACAATACGCTGTTCTTCACAACACTGTTAGAACGTATCTTTGGCATTGAACTCTCGCTACGCGTGTTTTATGTATAAAAAACCGGCGCGTATGTTGTTGATGTTACGTAATTTTAGCTATCAACTGTAATCAAGTGGTGGGGGAAATGAAACACCAAAATACTAGTGTACTTTGTAATTTGGTATGACATCATTATTATGATTTATGTGAATGCAAAATTTTAGATGGTTAAATACATTAATTAACTAGCTGTTGCCCGTGACTTCGTCCGCGTGGTATTAGAAAACATACGAACTTTGTAAATAACAAAAAACTACGTATCCCTCGGGAACCGGACATTTTTCGGGGATGAACATTATCCCATGTGTATACCAGACTTTGTTTTATATCTGTGCAAAATTTCAATAACATATGTTGAACCGTTGCAAAATTATGGAGTAAACATTAAAAAACAAAATTAATGCATCCCACGGGACCTCTTCTGTATAGGCGTGGCCGATGATCTGGGCTAGGTCTAAGTGGGGTGGCAGCTACCATCAAAATGGTCTTATTCGTAGTGGTTTCCATTTTTGGAGTTTCTACACTGCTCATTTGCCCCCGTCTAGTGATGCCCATGTCTCTAATCGTAGGATGGAGACTAGTCTTTTAATCCTCGGACGTGGCCGAGTCGTGGACAAAAGCTATGTATTAAATAAAATTATCTTTACGCAATGTTACACAATAGTTTTTTATTAATAAACGACAAAAAATATATGGAACGTATTACACTGACTTGTTTATTAGTTTGGTAATAACCGCACCAGATTTTGTTACTGATTACGTTTATCGACATGTAGGTATGGGATTGTCAACGATAACGAAGGTTTATCTTTGTTACGTATTCAGCGTCGTTTTCTTATCAAAAAAAACACGCTTAGTTGACCGTTTGTGTGAAAAATCTGCATAATAACATTAGCTTTGCAATATGATTCATTGATTTTAAAATTATCAATCACTTGGCTTTAGGATTGTACTTTGCTCCCTTTTGTTATATAAAAAAAAACTAATCCGCACTTTTCTATCAACGCGTATAAAGAATTGCTTGTAACATAAATAATAATGCATTTTAATTAAAACATTTATTACAACGCCATTCAAACTTTAATTTAAACAATTACACAAAATTACTTAAAATTAAAATTACAAATTGTACATTTAGGATAGTTTAAACTTAACATTAGGATGTCCTTTAGCACCTAAACCTGTCACCATAAAGGTGGCGCCACACGGTGGTTTTTGTTCTGAAACTAGGTTAAAACTAGCCGTGGTAACAAACAGGATGTCTAAATTAGGTCCTCCGAAGGTAACAGAAGTGACCTGTTCTGCTGGGATGGCCACCATATCCACGACGGTGCCAATTTTTGGGTCCACTTTAATAACAGCTGACCCATTGAATAAAGCGACCCATAAATAACCTTCCGTGTCTATGGTCATTCCATCAGGACCGCCGGTCATTTTATTCTTCTTACAGTCAAATATGTGCCTTTGATTAGCTGAAAAAAATAATTCTATTCAAAAAACCTTCGAAACAAGGCAAATGTAAGTTTGTCTTTAGTATGTCTTATGTAAAATTAAATAATAAAAAGTATATGTAAGATATAAACTCTGCTTATAGATTTGGCGCGATCTCAGCTGCTACTTTGGTATAATCCACAGATAATAAATGTAGTATTGTAACGCCATCTAGTATTTAAAGAATAACTTACATATCTCTCCTGTTTCCACGTCATAATCGTAGCGCCTGATCTTATTTTCTACAGTATTTATGTAATAGAAAGCCTTCTCCTGAAGGTCCCAGGCGAGACCGTTAGAGATGGTGATATTGTCACACAATTTAGTGATCCCTCTCTCATCTAGACGATAGAACCCTCCCTTTTCAGGTATAAATTCTACGCCGGGGCCCATATCACACATTGTACCTGGAGAAAGAATAGAAAATCATCAATAGATTATTTACTTCGTAAATAATTATTTAAACATTGAATAAACAGTATACCTGCAAACAGTCTGCCTCTTGGATCAGCTTTGCCGTCATTAAGGAAAGTGTTTGGTGCGTCCTGATCTATTTCACCTAATTCTTTAATAATATCAACATTACTGCCTTCTTCACCGTCCCAGTATATTACCAAGAATTTGTGTTCAACGCCAACTACGAATTGATTCGCCACGCCCTCTACTGGGATGATAAAACCCACGCGGCCAGCTAAAAAAACACAATTGTAAAAAAAAGTGGGAAAAAGGTTTGATAAGATATTTAAGAACATTAATTAAGGAGAAAGATGATAGAATTCAAGATAAAAGCAGGAAGGAAGATGAAAAAGCTTTCATTCAAAAAACATAATCTGTGCGTTATGATTTGTATTAATTTCCGAACTTAACGCCTGCAGTTATTCCATAGTAAAAATTATACACACGTAACGTAGTTTTTGTATGAACGCCGGTTTCTAGCACCCATTTGTGTATTGTCTGTTCGTTTGTGCCGACGAAATACAGCGCCTGCGTATCCTCGTCCCAGTGCGGGCCCTCACCAATTAGCAGCGGCTCCGTTATCTTCTGCACTGATACTGCCATCTATTGGTAAAAATAACAAACTATTAAATACTTTTAAAATAAGATTAGCAATTCATTGAGATTTCAGGCTTGTTTCTAATTTAACATATATTATGCTACATTATCGCGCTGATTATTGTTGCCTTGTCGCGATAAAAACTTCCGATTTGATTACGATCACACACATGTCGCAACATTTTCGCGTTTTCTCGATAGTGTAGACGTAGCATAAGGTTAAGACACTAATATTCGACAGATAGTTTTTTACTAACATATATCGATCTATAGCAGTTTTTTTTAATATTATACGACGGCCAACGAGAGAGCGGCCACCTTTATTCGGCGAAAAGGCAAAGCGACCTCTGCCTGTAGACATCCGCAATTGCAGATACGTTGCCTAAGTCATTGACGGAGCAACAGACCTCCCTAAGCATCTCCACCATCGAATCCAAGAAAGGGCAATCCAATCAAAAAGGAGTAAAATCAGGCCTCCGGCACACACTTATCAGACGACACGCAGATTTCTTTCACATCACGTCTGTGTATTCTGTGTGGTCGTGGTATAACACGACGCGCTAAGATGTTAAAGTGGGCTCTATTTGCTGTACGAAATAAGATGGCATATAACCTATAAAATGTTTTCTGTTCGATAAATTAAATAAAGAGGTATTGCTATATAGGAATTTAGAACATACCGTGTTTTTATTGGAGCAGGTCATCATATAGACGTATACTAATCACTCCACGATATACAATACGTTCACACTACAATCACGTGACGCATTAATCTATAATTATGGTGAAATATCAACCGTTATTTGTATTCTAGTTAGTGTAAATAGTCCAAAACAATAACACGTACACACACCTCATGGAACATGATTTATGTTTTTAAAATTTTAGCAGAATTTTATTTTTATTTTAGAAAGACCTTCTATCTTTGAACATATTATCTCATGAACTTTATGCTTTTTAATTTATACTATGTGAGAAAAATTTGTTTTTTTTTATTAACGAATTACTGTAATACAATAACTACTTACTGCGATCACCAACGCGGCGAGTCTGCGCCAAAATCAGCAGATCATTATTGTTTTTATGTTGTTATATTTATATATTATGTTATCGATAGTAAAATTAACTTCTGATACTGATCTTACAAGTGTTTGGTTTAATGCAAATTCACCATGACTAGTGCAATAATAACGGAACCACGAATAAGACTATATTGTGCAATAGTGACTTTACAATAATTAAATTAATGAAATAAAAATATGTTTAGGATTGTTGTTACATCTACAATCAGTTACATACCTAATATTTCTTTTAAAAAACCAGTTATCGAATTTCTTATCGATAAATTGCACAATCATCGCCATTATTCAGTTCAGAAGCGTCGACTCACTGAGAAGTGGCTGTTTATAATATTATATCTGCTTAAAAACTCTAGTCATAGTTATATTTTTATTAAATTGTGTCATTCAAGCATTAGACTTCTGATGTATTTTAAAATAACTGTACACTCATGGCAGCTGTTTTAAAAAAGGCCGTTACGTACCCAGTAGTTTTATTAGTACTACAAAATGGAGAAAGTGAATTTTAAATCGCAGTCAGTGGCCCATTGTTAAGCCCGCTATACACACTGTGTGAAGACTAGCTGATGCTGGCGACTTTTCTTACTGTCCTGTAAAACTTAATTGATTGTAACTGGCCAGTTTGAACAGAGCCTATTTATACGTTCTTGTACGTTTTGATAGGTAGAAGGTTGAAATAAAACACACAATGAAATCAGTTGACTTTTAATTACTGTAATTTGGACAAAAAAAAATACAATCAATGTGTCAGAGCGCGCTCGGCGCCTTCAAACCTATTACAACCATACTGTAAGGCCCTTCGTACACGAGTCTACATAAATCTTTGATACCTGGCGATTTTAGTCGCTCAGCGACTTCCAATCCAATGAGAGGTACACAGACACGTCGCCGACATTTTGTTCTTTTATGACTATGACCAGTTCCTAGTAACCTGATCGTGGAAAAATGGGAATATTTTCAAGATGGCACCGCAAATACAGTTGTCAGTTTGTAAATTAGCTATACCTGACATTTCATCGTTGGTTGCACGCGCTACGCGATACTCGCGTCGCAAGACATTTCAAAGATATATGTTCCTTGTGTACGAAGGGCCTTACACGTAAAAACTTATATTAATTCACAACACAAAGAGTAATTGAAGTTTACGTGACGTCAAAACTATCTTACCGAACAAATATTTCTTCAGAAAACCTTATTCGTTTGGCACAAAAATATTAATCTATTCCTAGGAAACGAAACAACGGCCCGACTCGCAGCCACGGAAATAATATAAACAGAATTTGTATTCTTAAAAAAAAAAGTTAACACTATGTTAAGTAAACATTTAACGACTAACATAAACTCCTAACTCCTAGAAATTTAAAACTAATACTGAAACACCGAACTACATTACACACACAACTACACATATATATATTTTTTTGTATTTTTTTAAATTATTTTATAATAACTCACTGTACAAACAATTAAACTTTTGCGTCTACACATATAGACATATACTTAATTATATTAAGGATAAAGTACTGTTACAAAAAACTTGGGCGGATTTAATACAAGTCATAGTAACATCTGAATAGTCAAGAATTTGAAAATATCTCAAAAATTAACGGGATTTACAAATACGTTTTTACTGGACTTGGTAAATAAAACTAAGACACGTTTACCGCCGTATTCAGGCCGCTATACACGGACTGCAATCTGCAGACGCTAAACGCTGAAGCGGTTCGTGTACAGCGACCCTGATTGTGCACCGATCACAGCCAAATATATAAAGACATTCCAAAAATATTTCAAGGGAATTTTGTTGTGCGCTGAAGAAAACTGGAAAGTATAGTAAAGGGGGAACATTCATATTGAATATATTTTAATTACAAATCTAAGTACAATAAATGCATTAAATCCCGAACATTAAGTATATACTAACATCACAACATCGATAGACAAAAAACTACTTATAAGTCCCACTGCCGAAACATGTATTGATACATGTGTCTCAGCAGTGGGAACGACAGACAACTAGAACATTCTCAAGGTCATTCGTTCGTTCGGCCCTTTCCAGTCCCTCAATACACTTTAGGGTCCATTCACACTCCGGAACGAATTGTAGGCCACATTTAAATAAAATTGAACTTTATACCATTGAAATAAGGTTTTTACTTGTCTTATAAGCGTGAAAACTAAAATTAAACCTCATTTCAATCTCAAAAAGTTCTGTTCTACTCTACGCTCCTGTGTGAACGGACCCTTATACAAATATCATTAAATGCTAGGTAGACTAGGATGGCCGCGGCTACTAACTAAAACACTACCCAAGCACCAAAGTTAATCTTAAACTGTTTTAAAAGATGAGATCAAAATATAGGAAAAACCATACGTTACTTATTAGTTTTTTTTTTGTGGAGATTCAATTAATTTTTATGAAATTTGAGATCGGTCGACTAAAACTATTGGATACTGAAATTTTAACTTGAATATCGACTTATGCAACTTAAATTTAAGTTAGTTTATATACAAAACTTGAGACGAGACAGCTTAAATGTCATCTTTGATGACTTTTTATATTATCACGAGATAAAAAACCGGAGAAAAGTTCGTTTTAAGTAATAATGGTAGGCTGACTCCGTAAACAACTGAAAGGTATGTCATGTTAAAATGACAATACACTTTATCTTTCGGTTTCCATCCATTCAAAACATCCATACAATTGTGTCATTACATTGAAATGCTTGTTCACACGTCGTGCGTCTCTGGTTGGTTAGTTTGTTTGCGTACATTTGCCACGTAAAATAAACTTAATTAAAAAGAAATTGGCTTAAATTTTACAAAATCCACCTTAATTAAGGAATGATAAGCTCGCCCTAAGTCTACGCGACATCATCGCGAGATCTACTAAAATACCTCAAAGACCCTGTCGACCCCAAAACAAACCAGCACCAACACGGGGATTGACGATGTAAGACAAATGTATCAAAAATGGTGCTTTTACCCGAACTCCACTCGCACTTGTGTAAAACCCAGTTTACATTATTCCAGTCCAGCGATCCTAAACATCGCTGGATTACAACTGGGATAACAGGACACACTAGAATGCGCTGTGCGGGTACAAATGTGGTTTTACAGGGGTGTAATATGTGTTTACATTTCCAGATGTAATGAAGGTATGTTCACCTTTCCAGATGTAATGAAAGTGTGTTCACCTTTCCAGATGTAATGAAAGTATGTTCACCTTTCCAGATGTAATGAAAGTGTGTTCACATTGCCTGGAATACAATCCAACGCTGATTGCGATCCCTGGACTGGAATAATGTAATGTAGACATTAAAACAAGTTATATTTCAATGCGTGAACGGGACAATGTTTCAACACAAGTGTTACAAAGTGGAGTTTTTAACGAAAACGTCTCAATTTACCTAAAACATGTATAGATATTTTTTTAACATTTCCTTAAGTTTCGATATGTGGAATAATAATTTGAGCAAACTGTTTTAGTACATAGAATTTAATTGAAATTTGCAATGTTTATGCATCTAAGTTTAAGCAAAATAAAATGCGCTTTTTAGGGAAAAACTACGTAATTATTGAAGGACTGTACCTTTTCCTTGGTCCATTAAAATCACTTTCGACCCTTTAAACTACGCACATTTAATATATTTAAAATGGCATATATGTTGCCATTACACATTTTACACAACATTCAATTTTTTATTTTTTTATGACAAAAGTCAATTGCAAAAAAAAACGTTTTACAACTTACTTTTGTCATTTTTTGACATTTTTTCGACATCAATATACTACTACATTTGTAAACATTTAGGAATAATTGAAATCTTATTTGTTAATTCTACATTCTAATAATTTAATCACAAAAATGCAAAAAAACCAGTCGTAGATAGCTAAAAAATTAGAAAAAAAACCCAGCTCTATAAAGTTTGAAATACAAATCAATTGCATATATTAATTTCCTGATTCTACAAAAAAAACTATGCTATGTGCAACGAGTCTATTGTTTTCCACCAAAAATGTAACTTCAAAAAAAATTATAACCTCCAAATAAAAAATCAAATTGCTACAAAAATTTGAGCATAAATTTAATTGACTCTGTAAATGTGCACATAGCATACAAGCCGTAGAGCATAGATATATAATCTATACATAAGTTCCATACAAGTTTCAAGTCTAATTATTCGAAATGTATATAAAAAAGACATATCGAGGTTTTTTTTGTCTATAGATTATATATCTACACCTAGTCATCGTATACCGTATTCGTTGAGCATCGTTGTCAGATCTTAGCAATGTTACGCCGTAGGCTTTAACTGTCACATACATATAATAGATAGATATTTCGTGTTTTTTCAAAGAGGTTTAATTTTTAAGTGTAATGCCAGAAATTACCGCACGTGTTCTATTGATATAGCTGCCAATATATAATTAAAAAACATTTTTTTATATCTAACTATCAGTTTTAGATATTCCTTTACGCTGATAAAGGAGGTAAGCAGAAGGGAAACTGCAGTACAGATAGTAACTAAAAGAGAAGTCGGTCAAAAACAGGAATAATAGTCAACCAAAGTATTAGTAAAATTAAATTTAGGACAAGTTTTAGAAAATAGATGTTGAAAAATGTGAAAATATGAATACTATAAATATATAAATAAAATAGTGCGGTAATAACATGTGACAATATTCTACAATAGTGTAGTGAGATTCAAAGAGATATCTAGTAAACATTTCCCTCTTGTGCGTGTTAGTTTAACATTTGTAGACATTTCAGTAGCCGTTTAGATATTGTTTAAACATATTCTCGATTAAATATCGTTTCAACAGTGCCGTAGTCGTTTGGATATCATTTCAACATTGCCGTAGTCGTTTGGATATCATTTCAACATCGCCGTAGTCGTTTGGATACCGTTTAAACATTGCCGTAGTCGTTTGGATATCGTTTCAACATCGCCGTAGTCGTTGAGATTTGGTTTAAACATTGCCGTAGTCGTTTGTATAGTCTACTTGTGCTCGGCGTGGTGCTGGTGGTGGGGCGGCGGGGGGT
>JAOCNA010000003.1:511263-522776 GCA_026546675.1 Papilio helenus
ATGTTTTTTTAGATTTTACCGACTAAACTGTTAAACCGATCTCGTGTAAATATGGCATAGATGTTGAAAATAGTATAGAGGAACTTATAGTCTTTTGTTTTTTTTTTAATTCGACCAGACGGAATCTCGGGCGAAAGCTAGTAATTTATATGTTCATAACAAAGTGAACATCGTGTATAAAATAAAGAAGTGAATTTCATGATTTCATTCGTTTACGAGTCTTGTATTTCGTTGTTTAAAACGACACTAAAGAACATTTCTCCGGTTAAGACTATTACTTACCGTTCAGCGCACGCCTGACGCAGCCAACTGGGTATTATATATCACAATTACATTTTCAGCTACGTTAGTTTTAATGTTTAAAGATTTGCTGAAAGAACTTTCGTACGGGAATTTTAAAATACGAAGGAAACTAAATACATTTCTTGGTAATTGAGATTTTCATTTGTTTTAGACCTTTACTGTTCGCCAGTTTGATGTCTGTTATATGACCTTACTAACATTATCAACCTGTTCTTCTCGTTAGGAAGGGTCGGCACAGTAAAGACTGCTCTTCCATACATCTCTATCAGTCTTCATATATTCGTAAGAACTCTCTCTCTCTTAGGCAATTCATCCATACTAGTTTTATTTTCTTTTTCGTCACTTAACATAATTCGAGAAGGCTTTTAAAATCTGTCAATCTAAACTTCTTAACCCCTAATAACTTTATTCTAGTCTAGAAATAAATGGTAGATTAAATATAAAACTGACGCTAAAAAAACTAATTAGTTTGTATAGTTCTTGGTCTTGAATTAAATGGGTGTTAAACGAAATTCTCTATTGAATGTGTTGTATGCAAATAGCTCGAGCTGAGTTCAGATGAAACAAGCACGTGCATTGCACACGGAGCTCCAGTATTATTCATATTTATGCTGTTTGAGTTGCATTTAAATATATAATTGAGTTTACTTTTATTATTTAATAGTTAAATGGCTAATTTTCATTCGCAATACTTGTGCATTTTTTTGGAAGGATGAATTGCATGTAACAAGAAGAACGAATGTGGAGGGGTACACCGGTAGAGGTAGACCTAGAAGGAGATGGATGGATTACGTGAAAGGTGACATGATCAAGAAGGGTGTGATGACTGAGATGACGGATGATATAGTTATTTGGAGGACGAAAACCCGGTGCGCCGACACTACGGGAGTAGGATAAGGTAGGGGAGATGATGATGTTCATTTGTTTATGTATGTCTTTTGAACATGACCTTGCATCTATAAATACACTACCCGTTCCCGAGCAAGGATCATGATTTCTGAGATTTAATTTTTTGTCCATTTCGTTGCGTATGCCGTAGAAAAATAATAAACATTTAAAAGTAATCCTGATTTCAAACTTTAATGCAAATATAAACTTCAGAAAACTAACAACAATATCTAAATGACGTGTCGTATTTTATCGAGCAACGATTCGAAATGTAAAAAAAAAAAATATTTAGATTACCGCATTTACCACAGATTAAAAATCAATATCGATTATGAATCGATATGTGTATTATCCTGGGCCAGAACGAGTCATATGTCAGATGTGAGCCTTGACAAGCGAGTCCATACAAGGTGATAGTACGGTTGCAGTTTTCTCCATTTATGGATACGGCGAGATGAAGATTGAATTGCAACTTATCAGAGTTACTGCAACCTTCAGAGCCCATGTTTACAGATAGTATCAAAACATCACTTTATAGTATCAAATAAAGATTTATGTTATCATTTTTGTAAAGAAGTTTTAATTTTTCGAAATTAAGTCAGCTACAAACGGTCAGTTCCAACTTACAATTTTAACTATGCAACTGTGCAAAAGCAAAAATGTAACTCTTAGAACTGTCAGAACGGAGCATATGTAGCGTAACTGTGACTTCGTTACCCAGACATCTACATAACCACATTCAGGCTCTCGAAACGCTATTCATAAAAATAACGAGATATGCCTTGTAAAAGAGAAATTTCGCTCGTCTGACCGCAGTGCGGTACCAATTTCTCAACGCCCAGACACCGCAGTTAACTTATATCTTGTATGTATGTATTCTGGGGATTTATTCAATTTTACAAATTAATTCCTACGACCTGTAATCAAATAGCGCTAACAGAGAGTTGGCAGAAGAACAAGCCAAGTTCCAATAGACAATTTTTGTTTTTCGTATTGAAGTTGACCGATTGCCAGTATTTTTAACTTCTACCAATTCGGTAACAATTGTTTACCGAAGTTTTATCAATATTTAATTTAAACATTCAGGTCGAGGTAAGTGACTGAAATAAAGGTGCCAATATAGATAATATTACGTGTTGGTTAAATTAAATTAATTATTTATAAATTAACCTTATTTAGGTTAAATAACTTTTTATCATCGTAATTGAGTGTTAAAGGTGTGAAATGCAGCAGAATAATAAGAATGTTCAACATTTTGTCCCATTCGCTAGAGGAATTTAATAATCCCACTAGCGAATGGGATAAATTCAGTTAATACTGACAATTACAATCTATGATGTCTTAAATAATCTTTGACTTTAATATGCAGTACTAAATCTGACCGTCCTTATGAAGATAGCTAATTTAACTAAATAATTTATTGTACATATATCGTTACGTGATCTGGCAGTACGTAACGATGTTCCGCATACAGATGACATTTGTAATTCATGCTCCAACTGCGCCATTTTGAAATCTCCATGGTCCAGAATATACGTACAGATTTAGATCTGCACTGCAGCCTACGTACAGTGTGTATATTTATAAATTTAACATAGATCATCTGAACGAAGAACAATGACTAGAATGCTTTTTTTTTTAAATTTTGCTCGACTTTTTGATCTAAGACTGCGTTTTGGAGAGTTGAATTAAAATGATTTATGTAATCCCAAGTCATTTTTAGAGCTGAAAAAAGGTCATAGTTTTGTTTTCATTACTGTTATCGTGTTTATTTAAATGACAAATACTTAAATGCATTTATTACGAAAGAAAAAATGAATTCTTACGTTGTTTATTTCATGTAGTCAATAACAATTGTTTATCAAATTTTCCTTATTACTAAGAATTAAAATCAGCAAGCGTTTTCAGTATTATGATTCAGGCTGCGAGTTTTCGAGTATTTTGCGATATCAGCTTGATCCAAGGTATTTGGGACAATTGTTAGTGTTACGAAATATACGTTACGATTACGCATTATCTTAATCTAGACAAATACAATTTACAAGTAAATACAAAAGCATTGAAAAAGGTAAGTATAGGAAAACAAAATATTTTTTTTTCTAAAAATAGTAGTCAAAAATCGATTAAATCTTAAAGGAAATTTTTTTTTGTCTTTCAAATAGCAATTTTTGTTTATTTTGCCGTTATCATATAATTATTTATTCAATTAATTATTATCTCTCTTTTCACTCTATCTTTCATGTTAATGTAAAGTCAAGTTCGAGAACAGAGCTCCGACAGGAAGCCGATAATTGGCCAGACGATGTCCTGAACACTTGGCTGGCTTCTCTCTCGATTACCCCTTGCAATGGGCCCCTTGTCTCGTCACATCAATAACAAGATTAACTACGTCTGCAGGGACATGTCTGTTTAACAATAAAATAAGAATTTATTGATTTCTATTCTAATATTATAAAGAGGAAAGATTTGTATTTTTATATTTTTTATTTATTTATTCCAAACGTTTTACATGCAAATGCACATGTATTGAAATAACTCCAAATCTACTGTGCCGATTTCCAAAATTCTTTCACCATTAAAAAGCTACGTTATCAGTGAGTAAAATAGGCTATATTTTTTTATTATTTTGTAAGTTCGCGAGCAACAGCTAGTCTTTAATAAATCGAACCGTTACAAAACACGAAAGAAGTAATCTATCTAAATCAACCTAAATCTTTTGTACACACTGATTTCACGGGTTCAAGCCACATAGACTCAGCGTATGACTAATAGTTCTAGTACGTCCTATTATTACACAAAAGAGTGTTACACTTAATAAAAGCGAAGTTCAACACATTACAAATTGTAACCTACAAAATGTTCACAACATCAAAATCACATTAGACGTTGATTTTCAAGATAAATACCAACATGCAATTGTAATGGTTTCAGAATTACGTGCAAAGGAGATAACAAAGACATGTCGGTATGAAAACAATCACATTATACTTTGCAATGCAAAATTTCTCGTCACATACTTCAGTATGAGACGCACGTCTATCCGCCATCTTGAGTCCACAGACTAATAATCACAATTACTCCCTGTCTATTGTTTTGACCGCTAATGGTATTGAACAATTGAATATATAAAACAATGAACTATTTGCCTTTAACCTGGATTATAAATAATGAGTAAAAATCGACTTTGAAACGAAGACATAATCTCAATTACTGAGGAAATGCAAAATGGCAAACGCGGCATTTTATTTTGAGTGTTAGTTAATTATGTAAAGACCAGCAGGACCAAATGATTTAACTCAAGGGCATTTAATTTGACTGATCTGTATGGCATTTACTTTATACAGCATTCGTCAAATTTTAATAAACATACCTAAACTACGCGTCTACAAATACGAATGTTTATGGCAAGCGTTTGCTCCGTTATTTAGCAAATTCCGGGGGCCATTTGCTCGGTTTATACCTCATACTAAAAAAAGTAAAAAAACAACTGTAACTACTTGAATTATTTTACTGGCCAGTTATAATAAAACAATTTATATTTAAACCGTAAATGGCTTGAACGAGGACTAAAAAATTCACATATGGCAACACCGCAGTGTCATTGAACTGGTTACTCTAGAATGCAACTTAAAATCTACGAAAACTTTATGGAGCGTCAAGTAGCGTGGAGCCAATTAAGAACTAAAGCATCATGGATGGCTGACGCTCAACCACAAGAACCTAATTTTTTTTATTATCACACAATCTTCGCAAAGATTTTGAGCGAGAAAATAATTTAAGTTTTAATTAAAAGTCCAATAAACTGAACGTTAACAACCTACGAAATGAATAATTTAAGTAACAGTAAAACAAACTTAAAAACATACCGTTTGGACAGTTCTTTTAAAAACTCAATGAGTAAAAAAATCTTTATAAATGACTCAAACAGAAAATCTATCTTACTTGATTAAAACTCATTTAAAACATT
This sequence comes from Papilio helenus, assembly GCA_026546675.1. Taxonomy (NCBI): domain Eukaryota; kingdom Metazoa; phylum Arthropoda; class Insecta; order Lepidoptera; family Papilionidae; genus Papilio; species Papilio helenus. The sequence goes on from JAOCNA010000003.1 coordinate 516,422, forward strand.
CATTTTATATCCCAATCGGTACATTTCCAATAGTAAACAACGCAAAAGTAATTGCGTAGGTTATTTATACTGCGTCTGATTTTGTAGTCGCGGTATTATTATTCCGACGGCCCCCAAATGGCTCTCCCCTCGGCCGGTATTGATCTGCAGTACGCTTAGGGTACCTAGGACCTAACCACCCTCCATATTGTGTAGACGTTATCTTTTTATACGTATATAACCGCCTACAGAATGTTAATTCCGTTCAGAAGTCATATATTTTTTAAATTAAGTTAAGTATTTTCGATAAAATTTGAATAGTTTGTGAAAGTGATGGAGCGAATTACTTTTTTATCTATTAGGAAGTAATACACAATAGTGGATTTTAAGGGATTTGCCAAAATGATTAGATTCATAATGAAGTCCGTCCAAAACGTGGTAAGCAAGTTGAGAACATTAAAGTTATGTTATAGTTAACTGTGATATTAGATTAAAGAAATTATAATTCAAATTAGGCGCCAAAAACCATAAGCAAAGTTAACATTTATGAAATCTAAACAAAGAAGGTTTCAAAACTCTATTTTAAGTAAAAAAAATACGAACAGTTCATTCAACATTGGATCAATGAAAGTCCCCGCAGCAGCCCTAATCTACAAATAATAGGGGTGGTACAGTCTACACGCAATCGATTCTCGTATTCGGGAAATGAGTTTGTCTCTTTCTAACAAATGGATTGGAGCGAGAAGGACGACCTCCTCACTCCCCACCCCCCCTGTCTGAGTAGATTATATGTACAATTTATTATGGAGAGATGCTATAGAATATTTATACATAGAATATGGAGACGGAAACCAGCCTAAGTATATAAAAAATATATCAACATTATGTACTGAACAATGCCCATGATTTCTACGCAATAGTGAATCATAACATGACAAAGAATGTCATGTTAATAACAGGAAATTCAAAAATAAAATAAAAATGTAGTGTTTTGATGTCTTAACCTTGGGGTAGAATATTCTCTGATAGGATAAGAAACCATCATATCTCAAGGATGTATCAAAACCATGAAGTAAAACGTGTATTTAAAATAAAAACTGCAACCAAATAGTTTAGTCAAATAACATAACTACTTTAAAAGAGATAAATGTACCCAGTTATAATATAAATAGCCTTCTTTTTAGTAATGTTTTTCTTAGGTGTCAGACCAAAAGGTATTTATTTTATATTGCAAAAATTCATAACTCGTAACTTCCGATCTGATGCATGTAGGTAGAGAAAGTTACTAAATCAAAACGTTACAATCGATGAGCTGTATCAATTCGGTAACTTTGAAACGTAAAAGTAACATTTCCTCATTCCAATCATCCATAATTAAAACATTACGTTAAAACCGTGTTTTAGTAAAAAAAAACTTTTTATGTACCTTACTTTGACATTGACAGAAAGCAGTTTAAAACAGAAACAGTCCTAAATAAATAAAAATAGGGTCCGATTGTTTAATGTTTATTTCGAAACGACCGTTTTGATGTGTCAAGCATGTGGTGTCACAGTCACAGTCTAAATTTAGTCATCCAAGTGATACAGCCGGCGTGCTTAGCCTGTTGTATTTATTTTATCCGCTTTTAAATTCACACGAACAAGAAATAAAAGTATTAATAGAGCATATAAAAAGGATAATTTAAATGCTTTCTCCGATTTACAAATGATATTTTGTTAAAAGGCAATCTCTCGTTGTATAGCAGGCAATTCCAAAGTATGGTATAAAGTTGAATGACACTAGATTGTTAGAGCATTCGACTAATTGTATTTATTAGCATAAACACAGATAAAGTCAATAAAAATGAATGAAATTGGACATTTTTAAATTTGAGGGTAGTATAGAAAAATGTTTTTTGCTATTGTAATTCTCCGACAAGTCTTTGTCGCAGTAACCATAAAGAAAATAAAAGAAAGCTCTCAAGAACGGAACAATAAAACGCACGGAGTAAATACGTTTATCGCAAACATGTTTTAAAAAAATGTTGATAGGCATCGATGAAATCATGCGAGCGTCCGACGACGGAGTCCCGTTAATCATGCGAAAAATATTTATTCCTTTTTACCTTTATCTTACTAACAGTTTGGCAACGATCATGTAAATTAACAAAACAAATTATTGTCAAATTGTTAGTCACACGTCAAACTTCGCCGGTATATTTTAAGGACCGTCTACAATGACCAATATCCTCTTATTGATTAGAAATGAAAATTATTACGTTTATTCGTAAAGGTAAGATTAATATAGTAAAAGTGACTTACCTAAGTTTATGAAGGAGATAAAAGAGAATAAAACGAGCACTGTGTTCGGCCGACGAAATACGACTGGTGTGCTGGCGGAGCGAGGAACGGAATACGGAATAATGAATGTCTGTGAACTCGGCACGACTCGATGCTCGTCGCGTAGCGGACAGAAGTTGCAGGCGGGTGTAGGGAGGAGGGTGGGGGGCGGTGGCGCACCCGCTACACATCTATACCTTATGTATAGTAGGGCTGCTACCGCCACAATGTTATCGGAAAGTATTAAATTAAACCATTTATGCTTCTAACATTACGGGAGTGGACCCACTATTAGGAGGAACGAGCGATTACTGACGTAGTCCATCCCTGCTTCCCTTATCATCCTGGCTACATCTACATTTGTGAAGTGCAGTATTTCGTAGAATAAAAAATGCCGCTATAAAGTTGAGATAATATTATAAACATTTATAATTCATTATTTATAAAAAGTACATTTAATATACTTACATGTGGCAGCCCTAGTAGGCTTAGCTGTACGCATACCGTCCGCCCGCGATGATTCATTTGCGATTCAAAATATATTGAAAACAATATAATAATTATAGAGGAAATATTCTCGACACATTACACCATTGTTCATTAATTAGATATTATCATTCTAGTCATAGCAATACCAGTCAGGTACCAGAGATTATCAAGTTCACTTTCAAAGGGTAGCAAGGCGAATCCGTCAACGAAGGGTCGTAAATTATTACCAAGGATCATATCTACGGTCCCTAAAAACTTAAGTAACTGTAAGAATAATTTTACATTAGAGCGCATAAACATTCCATTTAATAAGCCAGTTACTCCCGAAGTGGTAAAGAAACTCCGAGGGTCAACTGGAGATCCATAGAATAACTTGTTGAAAGTAATGTGATGAGAACTTGAATACAGTTATCGTTTACTGAAAGCTGAGACTTAAATCCACAACGGCCTAATTCTAGGACCTTGGTTATGAATCTTTATTACATCGACCACAAACCTTACAATCGTATTATTTAACTAAATTAAATGACATTTATGTAACATGATGTCACAATTTCTTACTTAAGATATTACGATATTTTCTCTCTACTTTTCTCATATACGGTTAATATTTTATTAGAAAATAGCCCATTTCGGAACATTAATAATATTTATGTTTACTTCATAAATAATAAAAAAATTAGAACTAAACCCTAGGTACTAAAGAAAGATTAATGTCTAGATAGCTAACGAAAAGCATTAAAATTGGTCATCTATGTCACTGACCGATTGTGAATTTCGTCAGATTATAGTTTGACTAGGTATATTATAACTAACAGCATAGATTAATTAACCAGTAAATTATTTATCCTATTTTTTTAAAAAATAAATACCATTGAGTGACGTTTCTGAATCGTTAAACCACTAAAAACAGTTGTCCATGATTCATACGGTAAGCCAAAAATGCACGGCCAGTAGCACGCGACGCGCCGCTACGCTCACCATGATCGTGAATAATTGAGGACAGGATACGGACAGACTTGATGCGTAACGGTGTATTCGCACTGACGTCACATGTGTATAAAATGTAGAAACATGCTTTACGTAAAACTTGCCGTAGTTCAAGTGCGATGTTAAAGTTTTAAAAATGATCCTTTTTTAAAGCGTTCCTTGAAGTAAATTTCGTGTAGAACAAAAAAGTCTTAGTTTCCTATTTGTTGAATATTTAAAAAAATACCGGTAAATCGGTATGTTGATGGCCGATGACGCTTACAATTGTACATGCTGTTGCTATGTAGTGTGCAAACCAAAACGTTAAGTGTTAGACAACCGTTTTCATGTCCATTGTCTGTGAAAACGCACAAAACAGCTCAGTTCATTGTCTCTAAATACTGAAAATGTAACAATGAAAATGTTTTTGTACACGAAAAAGTTTATTTGGTATACTCCTGTTTTACTTTTAATCAACTACGTACATCCACGTGTTTAAATAGGACTATAATCATACCGCTGCGTAAATGTAAGATTTCCTTCGTAGACTTTACTATTAGGATTTTAGTAAAAAAATAAATTAATATGTTAAAGTAATATACATTTGAATCCATACCTAAACTTTATCCTTGAAAATGTTTTAAAATCATATCCCACCTACTTTTTATTAGACTTTTTTTGTTCTTACGAATCCGAATAAAATTCAAGTCATGACCGTGCGTCCAATTTCATCATATTTCAAAATTAATTTGCCAAATAATTTTTATTTCATTTATTTTATATGGGGTAAGTGTAGGTTTCAAATTGTGTTTTTTAGGTTTAACAAATATTTATATTATCTATATATGGACAATTTCTTTTCGATGTTAATTATCATTAGCTATATTACTAGCAGTACACCAGATGTTTGTTTTAAGGTTTCCTCGCTTCCGTGTTTTTATAGCGGAAGACCTAAGAATTGCAATGTTTAATTACCGACTTACTTCCTTCTTCGATATATTTCAGCCAACCTCAAACGAAGGTAGAAAGTATAGTCTAAAACGAGAGTTCAATGTAGAAACTATTGGATATGGAGAACATTCTTTAAAGATAAATATTACAAGAGCACAGTAACATCGCTGAGCTTTGACCTCCTTCGTTGGGGGAGCGTTCCGAGAAAATGATTTCTGCAACTAATGAGCCATTGCACGATTGCTTTCGTGTTTTTATTATGCGAAATTAAAGTGCATTGCTCATTTTTTGCCTGTTTAATATTTTTCATTGTAAACATCGAAAAACTTTTTTGGTACAGGGTGTTAAAATAAAAGACATATTCCTGAAAAGAAAAAATTTATTCATTAATATTTTTTTTTAATTAGATATTTAAATCGAATATTCTTTTTCGATTTCCTCTTTTTTTCCATTTGTTATGTACATGAGTGGTCTATGTGGACCATATTATAACGAAAAATAACTACAAAAGGCAATATTACCATACGTTAGTGTCCAATCTAAACTCACACATTCATATCTCCCATTTACAAACAGAATATACGTTTCGAAATAAAATAAATTTAACGAGAAAACAATGATAGAAGCTCTACGCGGTAGGAAAAGATGGTGGGCTTGATTTTAGTAGAAAGTTAAATAGTAATTATAATAATATTTCTTCGAAGCATTTCTAATAAATATATAAATGTTATTTTTACCAGGAACATATTTCTAAAATTAATTCAAGTCGACATCTTTTTTTTAAATTGGCGCCAATATTCATTTCTGTCAATGACAAATTTTGACGTTTACTTTATTGCACAAAAACGTTACGAAACTCGAATGTATGTCGACTAATATGAAAACATTTTAAATATTGTAACTTTGAAATAAGCGTATGTATTACTTGCTCTATACTAACAAGTTCTAAACTAAAGAAAACTAAATATGATTTTGAGGTTATGTTTACTCAGGTCGAAACCTCATCTGACCTTATTTTTTGTGTTTAAACCTATTTTTTTAGTACCTAACCTAGACCTTACATATACAATATATATTATCTCTTTTCGGTGGAAAACTTTTAATCTAATTATAAAACATTTACTTTTAACGTCTCTAAGAACTAGACAATTTTAATGTAATTTGCAATTTTTTATATACAAAATCCACGCGATCATTTGATCAGGTACATAGCCACGCCTAAATCTAGATTTAAACCTAGATTCAACAAAAAAAATTGGTAAATTCCCGACATGTACCCTACAAAGGGTTATTCTAATTATAACCACACTTACAAGAAAATAGTTCACTTTACACAAGTTATGCGATAAAATAGTTTTCAGCAGTTGAACCTAGCCAGTTATCGGTAGAATTAACAATTAATCAACGACAAACAAAGTTATTTACAAACTACCAACTACATAACGACCGCCTTTAGGACATTACTAACTTTACAATTGCAGATTGGACAACGTTTAGCTTTAGCCCAAACTTTCACCGCGCAATTGTAACAGCAACAAATATGAGCTATCCTACCGTGAACAAACACACCGGACTTCGGCTTAGAAACGCATATTATACACATATTATCATTACCATCTAAATTCTCTTTAATAGAATTTATAATTGC